>JALIZH010016282.1:0-73963 GCA_030522465.1 Rhipicephalus appendiculatus | reverse complement strand
CGATGTTATGCGGAGCATGTGGAGGCAAGGTGACTGTGGTGTAAATCTTTTTTTTGAGCGAGACGTTACGAAATTACGCCAAATATGTTTAGAAATCTGTTACGCATATGCTGAACAGTCGCATATGTTTTATATAACCAGTTGTTTAGAATTGCACAACGACGGCAACAACCAAATGGCTGTTGGCCTGTAACGTTTATAAAATTAGATAGGGCAGTTTTTTTTGTTTCAGTGCTGGCTATCTAATCTCCCGCTAAAGGGAACCATGTGTGGATGCGAAGCAGCGGGGAGATGGCTGGCTTGAGCGGGAGAATTGTCACCGCTCTCGTTTCACGGCAGCGGCCGTGAAACGAGAGCGAAATGCTTCGCATTTAAAAAACTATCATCGTCATATGCGGGTATGTGGCACAAATGATTGGGTAAATTCGAATACTGACCATTGTTCCACTAAACTGAAGAAGGCAACAGTCAGCCCAACTGATGTGCCACAGAAATTGGGTAAGTCCCACTACTCACCACTAGTCCATTAAAAACAAAGAAAGGAACAGTTAGCCCCACAACAAATGGCAGCGAAGCGATGGCTGCGAGCCGAAAACTCCGAGTAGTACATACAACGAGCGATTACTTTATATCTAGAAAGGCAACGGCGGCTACGAGAAGACCCTGAAGCGATGGAAGGCCTACGCCGATGACCACATGCCCGTAGATCTATGAGGGGCACGAACGCTTGGAGATGATGGCTCTCGGTGACGACACGAGCCCTCTGGACGGCCTGGAGTTGATGCGTCAGGTGCGGACTGCGCAGTCGCTCATCCCAGGTGGCCGCATCATGTAGAGTGGAGCCCACGTTAAATGGGCACAACCAGAGCATATGGCAGAAGGAGCAGGTTTCGTGCCCGTATTTAGAGCACGACTTTGGAAAATCGGGGTTGGACCAACTGAAAGCTCTAGGAGTAAGGTAAGTGCGTGTCTGCAAAAGTCTGAGAGTAACTGACTGGGCTCTGTTTATTTTGGGGTTCGGTGGAGGGAATTTTCCTCTACCCAGCTTATAGTGAGACGTAATTTCGCTAAATGTTGTTAAAGGGTCCTTAATGAGGCAGTCCTGTGACTGAGCCGGTCTGTTATTCCCAGCGCGGTACGTGCGCTCTCGCGCTAGTGAATGAGCCTACTCGTTGGGATTACATCCTGATATACATTCCATATGAGCAGGGAACCACGAGATATGGTGACCGCTGAGCTTTTCATTTGTTCCTCCTTGCATAGATTTGTGAACGATGCTAGCGGCTTGGCCTGATATGAAAGCATTAGAGTAGCTTCTGACCGCCGTACGCGAATCAGAGTTGACGGTGACGGGCTGTTTAGCCATATGAAGGGCCAGGGCTATGGCGGTCTCCTCCGCCACATGTACATGTTTTCTTTGCACTCATGCTGAATTGATTAGTGTTCCTCGCGCGTCAACAACTGCTATAGCGAATCTTTCTTTTCCCACGTATTGGGCTGCATCCACAAACAACACGTCAGCCGTGTGTGGGCCGACTCTCTTGAGAATAGCCTCTGCACGAGCGACTCTCCAGCTCTTGTTATAGATAGGGTGGATGTGTCTCGGAATCGGCTCCACTATTATGCTTTCCTTTGCTTCTCTAGAAAGAGGGTGCACATTTTGCAGCGAAACTAACGGTGATATTGCCTGCCTGGTCAAGAATTTTATTTCCCGGCCTGGTTGACGATAACCTACAGACTTGTGCAGCAAAGCGAGCCTCAATTAGTTCTTCAACTGTGTAATGTAATCCTATCTGTAGAAGCCTTTCCGTGCAGATGGATTGCGGTAGGCCAAGCAGCCTCTTAAGACGAGTTCTAATGAGTGTATCCAGCTTATTTTTTCCACCTAACTCGACTTGAGGTAGGGGGCTAATAATTAACATGGCTGATGAAAAAGGCGCCAAACACCCTAAGCAGAATATCTACTTGGAGTCCTCCTCTTTGCTACTGAACAGAAATGAGTCTGAGTAAGTTGTTTGCCTGCGCTCCAATCTTGTTAATCGCTTCAATGCTCAATTGATCAATGCTAACATTTAGCATTGATCAGGAGTCCCGAAATTTTGGCACAACCCACCCTTGGAATGGGTTGGCCTTGCGTTGCTTGCCGACGGCTCTGTTTCAACTCATTAGTCATTATCGTCATCCCTACTTACCATAATCAACGTCTTAATCATCAGTTTACCGCGTTCATTAATAATCTCATCTGCATCATCATAAACGTTCACATGGTTGCTTACTAAAAGCTCTGATTCAGCTCTTTTATCATCAGGGTTGCCGTTGGTGGCTGCTGAGCGCCATAATGGCTATTTTACGGGCCCGATGGCGACAAAAAATTTAGGTTTGGTGCCATGGCTACTTGCTGGCTGCTTCGAAATTCTATTTTGGCGCATTTAGTAGTCATTGTTCTTATTATGTTCACATAAAGTACTGAGCAACCCTAACGAGTCCCTTTGTTGCCAACGTTTTCTGAGGTGTCAGCCGACGCATACACATGTCCACCCCCCCCCCCCCCCCGCCGCCAGCAGTCTGGTGCTCAGCGAGGCACCTCAAAAGCAATACGAGGCACGCCTCCCAAGACAGAGTGACGCAGTTCTTGCTCGTATTGGGTTACGCATCACACCCAATTTGGCGGATTGGCCAAGTATTCGGTGGTTCCATCAATTTATGTACGAGTTAAAAATGGAGAAATGATATAGAGAACTTGCGAATTAACGATGCAATTTCCATGCGTTTTTGGCTACCATGCTGTTCATGCTGCCCGCCTTCGGTGCTGGCGCTACCAGCCAGTTCCTAATGTTTATGCACAACGCGAGTTCACGTGTGCATAAAACATGACTGATCCCTCCATCATAGGAATTGGTTTAACACGATAGTGAAACATGTCTTCACAGAGCTAGTTGATCATTTATTGTACATTGTTTCGCTGCAGCGGCGAATCTGTGAACCCGATGACAATAAATTGGAACGAAACGCGAAGAACTGTGGGCAGCTGAATACTTGCAGAGTGCTGCTAAGCGCAAAATACGAACGAAAACAACACACACAAGACAAGGGCGAAGCAAGAAGAATCACAGTTGTTATTTCGCGGTGTTAGAATAGCGCGCTCATTTAGGAAACGCAGCGGTTGCAGCGAGCGCAATGACCTTCGTGCACTCTGTAACTTCAACGTCAACTTGCGGTGAGAGCACAAGACGGACCCCCCCCCCCCTTTCACGAGATAAGCGCGCTCGCACGGGTGACCAAGCCTTGTAGGGCAAAGTGCAGGCGGGGGCGCGCGCGCATTGCAACGAGCGGGGCGACGACTTTTAAGCGCGCCCTTCGTGCCTTTCGCGCCATCTCGCTGGCTATAACTAAAAACAAGTTCTTCCAAGCTCTGGGTACCGCCAGCGGTAGATGGTGTGTATACATACCTCGATGTCAGCATGCTATGGAACAAAGGCGTTGTGATCTAATCGAACCCACGAGAGCTCTTGGGGTTGATTCCGGGCGAGGAAACTTTTTCTTCTAATTTTCTTTCTTTGTCATCTGTTAGTATAAATTTTACAACGTCAAATCCGTGACGGAAATACGTCAGGATAGTCTTGGTGGAACCCGGCATAAAGCACTTTCGTGTTAAAAGAGATGTCCGCAACAAAATGAAGCCGGACGGGTCATCTTCCACCATATTTCAATACTTGAAGCTGGACTGGCATATGGTAACTACTAACAATTTTCTGTCCACAACATCAAGCACGACCTTCTCACGATCAGTTTTCCTACGCACTGATTGCCTAGAATGTTCTAATCTTACTTTGTATCTGGCAATTACGCCATTTATTGTGGGATTGTCTGGTGCACTGAGCGGCGAAGAAAACGCTGATATTCTCCATAGGCTATATGTAGGCGCGCGAAAGTTAATAATAATGAATTTATTCGCAACTTGATAATGCTGGAAGAACACGCAGGACGAGGAAAAACCGGGCCCCTCTTTTAACTCTTTCGTTACCACGCCTATTCAAATCGATCACCGGTGATCGACGAAAAAAGCTGCCGATTTTGACGCGTTAAAAATTTTTCCCGTGCATGCTGCAGCATCTCGCGTTTAGTTCTGGGACTGCTCTTCTACAATACGTTTAAATTTTCCCGCTCTGACGACGCTGCGATTTTTGACGGAGTTTTTCGCGAACGAATGCGCATGTGTTACTGGAAAAGGGGGCGTGGCTGCCACACTCGGGAAAAAAAATGCGCTGCTCATGTTTGTGCTCCGTTATTATCAACATTTTGGTATCAAACGATTCCTAAGAAGTCAATTATCAAATTGTGTCGTCAGTTTTGCGAGGTAATAAATTTTGGCTGTGATAATTACATGAAAACGACGCCTGCTACTCACTAGCCAGCTTTGCTCCCGAGTTTGCGCAATATTATTCAAATACAGCTCATTTCTGAAGGTCCGTCGCGTCTCTAACTTGTTGATCTGGCCTTTTTAGCCAGTTTGCAGCAGTTTTGGTTTCGTTTCTCTTTATCTACGCGAGAGGGGGCGCATCGGGCGTTAGCGTCGGCGCGCGCGGCCGCTCCCATGGCGTCGTCAACCGGCGGGGCTCCGTCGCGAGAAAAACGTTCCGCTCGAAAGCGTGCTCAACCCGCTCACGAATTTAGTGAAGCTGAGTCGAGCTATGAGTCCGAAGACGGCACCAGCTCATCTTCAAGCGCTGACAGCGACGATGCTTCGAGCCAGCCCGGGCCATCCTCAGCTGTGTACTTTTGATCTGTGTGGAAAATGGCTTTATGCAGATTGTTTATTTTTCTTTTAGAATATTCCTAGATCATTTCCCTTCAAAATGTATATTTTGAATTTTGTTTGTTCGTAATATTTTTGTAGATATTGTGTTTTGTTTGTACTGTTTTTTCTCAAGTTCCTGCAAAAGTGGTAGATTTCAGATTTTTTTATAAGTTTTGTAACATCTTTTTTGTTTTGAAACGTGTTATCCATAAAGAGCAATTCATTATGCACAATTTGGTGTGCTACAATGTTACCTAGAGCATTATTTATACTAGCAATAAATTTCTTCCTCAGACCTATAAAAAATGGCCATTTTCGTGCGGTAACGAAAGAGTTAATTTGATTGCTGAGAAAATGATACTGTGCATTGTTCAATTATAAAAACTATTTTCATAATACCTTGGTTCTATGATATGACTACAAATCTGGCGACAAGATTAAATGACTTGGCTACTTATGCTACTTTTAGCATGACTTCTGTGTCCTTTTCGAGCCTACCAACAGGCAACCCTGATCATCATCGTTCATTATCGCCATCGTCAACGTGATAATAGCCATGTTCAATGCTTTCATCAATACAATAATTATCACCATTCAAGGGCGGTTTCCTTTCCCACAGCTCCACTTCAACGTCCTCATCATCGTTTTTATCATCGTTGGTCGTCAATACCAATGCATTCCTGGTTACGTTCGAAATGAATATTTTTATCATCCGCAGCAGCACTGTTCAAGAGTCATTTTCATGTTCATGGCTCTCATTCAACGCGCCAATAATCACTACTCTCCAAATCGGAACATTCGCTTCCGCTAATCAGCTCGAGAAATATGGAACGCATGTTGTCATCACTTAATGCATGTCCCGTAAAAAGGCAATAAACTCTCAACATAAATTCCAAAAGGAATATATCTATATTACAGATAATGTTTTGTGCAGAGCCGGACGGCAAAGAAGCGACTCCTGCTTGAATGCGGTGTTTTATCAGCTTGCTAGACGAACAC
The DNA here is from genome assembly GCA_030522465.1 of Rhipicephalus appendiculatus. Classification (NCBI taxonomy): domain Eukaryota; kingdom Metazoa; phylum Arthropoda; class Arachnida; order Ixodida; family Ixodidae; genus Rhipicephalus; species Rhipicephalus appendiculatus. The sequence goes on along the minus strand of JALIZH010016282.1, from coordinate 68,166 downwards.
ATTATTCAGTGACAGAGCAACTGAATTTTTCAGCGACAACTCAATCTTACAAAACTTTCGGTGCTCACAGTGCAACGAAAGTCAATCAAAAACAATTTTAACCCTCCTCCTTTTCTCGATTAAAACCTAATAATTTGAAAACTCTCATGAATTCCGGGTGGACCTATCAAAAAAACGTAGCCATACAATCTACAGGCTACTTGAGAAGAACAACATTGTTCTGTGCGCACTTACCACTGTTTCTTCGCAGAAGTAGACACATATATGTGTTTTATGAAATGCTGTTTTATGATATGCCAACATTTCAAATAGATTTTTTAAAGGGGCCCTGCAACACTTTTTGAGCATGCTCAGAAAACGCTGCCGATCGGTAGTCCAGGCCTTCGAGAACACGCGAGCCAAATATTATAGCGCAGCACGTGGCGTGGAATTCACAATAAATTCTCAAAGTCAGCCAGAAATTGCTTTCTCTTCTCTCGACAAATGACGTTGCGTACCCAAAAAATCACTCGTCACCGACGAGAGATTTTTTTGTATCAGCCATTGGCTGATTTGAGCATGGCGCGCTCGGTAGTTACAGAGGCCGCCGCGGGAGGCCGCGACTTGTCCACGCGTGCGCGCGCGATCGCAATGAAAATTCGCGTATTCGAACAAAAAATAAAGATAAAAATCGCTCAAGATCACGAGGCGCGCGTGACGTATTTTCTTTCCCCGTGCCATCCCTCCCTGCTTAGCTTCCAGCGCTTTCGACGGGACGAGAGAAGAGAGAATGCAATTGCAGCGTGCGAGAAGTCTTTGTAACTCCACTCGTACTGGATGGATTCCAAAAATTTTTGCGGCAATGAATTCGTGAGGCAATAAGCTCCTTTAGTGAATCCAGTCCATGGCTACTTGGAAAAGTGTTGCAGGGCCCCTTTAAGGCACTGCGTTGGCTAACCCCATCACACTTCCCTAATATGTTTTCTGCACATGTATGTGCGCTGGAAGGCAAAGGGTTCAAATATTCACACTTTAGTGTGATATTAAATCTGCCTATTTGAAAGGTTGCCGCATGTTTATTACTTTCTGCTTCACTTTCATTGACCTCACGAATGACACAGTGAATTAAAGCAAGCTAGGCATCTATGCTGTATTTTGCGTGTTTGAACGACGCGCTATACCGTTCATTCAAGCAGTATTTGAAGATTTGAACTGAATTCGCTTATTATATGTATCAAAAACCTGTAATCGAGGTCAAATATAAAATAATAATTTTCACTTCAAAAAGATATTGACGCTGTCAAAATAACACGAGATATATATGTTGAAAGCAACATGGTTGCTGGTGTGGGCGTTTGAAAAAGACATGATGTATATGGCTAAGAACTGTTGTACTGCGGTGTCTAAGCAGCGGTCATGATAGCGGATAGAAGAAACCAGGAGAAGCGCTCAATTGTTTTGTCTGGCGTTCAAGAATCAGCCCGACTCTTCGATTTCAAGAAAAGGAACACACGGGAAACTAGGCAACACAGCTCGCCAATATATATCAAAAAGTTTATTGGGAAAAAGAAAAAGAAGAGTATGGGGAGCGGGTGGGTGGGGGCCCCTATCCTAGGGCTCCACTGGCTTGAGCGGCCCGCTGCGCCTGGTAGAGGAGCGCTAGTTGCACCCCCCAGATGCGCTCTGGCGAGCAAAGTATCACACTGCTCCCCTTCCGGAAATTTTGCCGCCTATTTGCGGAAAGTTAATTTTGGTTGGCCTGTTTTGGCAATCCCACCTTATGCGGGACAGAGTGGGCCAGCCTCGGCTCCACGGATAGCTATCGCTGTACATTGTGGGGTGAATGCCATGTTTCAACGAAAGATTGGGATATGTGTGTGATTGTATACGGCGCCAGTCATAAGAGTCCCGCCCAGATAGACCAGGGTGTGGTGGACTGTACCTTCGTCGCTCAAGTCGTTGGTGCTCAAGGATGTCTCGCGGTAAAAAGGGGCTGCCATCGGAGTGGTAAGCCGCTCGGTTGGTAAAAGCACGAGCTGCGCCGTCGGTTCTCTCATTACCATGGAGTCCTGCGTGACCCGGGCACCAGATGATCGCATGGTCCTGTGTTAGGTCCGGCCCTAATACGCGAATGGTGTTGTGTGGTAGTCTTCCGGTGAGAAAGAGTCTACATGCGACCATGGAATCTGTAAGAATAAGCGACGATTGTCCCAGGATATCTTTAGTCTTAATAGCAAGCGCGATGGCTGAAGCTTCAGCGGTATTCGCGGACGTGGTTCGAGCCGTGGCGCAAGTCAGAAGGCCTTGACCCGCGGCCGCTCCTACGACTGCGAGGGGAGTACTTGTTCATACCGCATCGGGCGACATCTGTGTAAACCGTGTCCGGATTGCTCCCGAACTGCCGCTGTAACTTCCGAGCTCGGGCACTTCTGCGACCTTTGCGATATTGTGGGCTCATGTTTTGGGGGACAGGGGCTACTATAATCCTTTCACGAAGATTTTAGCCATAGACTCCAGTTCTTCTCCCGCATAGTGAGGACGAGCTAGGTAACCTACACGGCATAGCAATGTTCTCCCAGGAGTGGTTAAGGTAAGCCTTTACCGTTGAGATATGAGCACCGCCGTGCATAACTCCTCGTAATTATTGTGTATACCGAGAGCTTTGAGACGTTCTGTAGAGGTTCCGAGTGGTAAGCCCAGAGCCGCTTTGTACGATGTTCGGATCAACACATCTAGGGCCTTTAGATTGGTTTGATTGATGTCCTGGAAAGGAAGACTATAAGTAAGCCGACTGAGCACAAAAGCCTGAAGCAGCCGGAGCGTCTCAGCTTCCTTGAAACCTTTTCGGTGATAAGTCACTCTATAAATCATACGGGAGATCTGCTTCACCGTTGTTCTGAGAGTTTTGATTGTGTGGTCCACTCGCTTGTTACTTTGTAGCCAGAGTCCGAGGACTCGCATTTTCCGGACCTTTCTTATTTGGTGGTCTTCTAGAAAGAGGTTGACCGGCTCATCAACCTCTTTCGGCGGCCTTGGCCTCGGATTCTGATATATTCAGATTTATCGGTAGCGCAGCTCATTCCGCTGCGGCAAGCGAATTTTTCAACAGCGGTCACTGCGTGTTGTAGGATTTGCTCTTTTTCTCCCAAAGAGCCTCTGTTGGCCCATAGGGTAATGTCGTCCGCATGTAACGCATACCCAAGCCTTGGTATGCCGTCGAGGCTTTTGGCTAAGCGTCTCATGCCGATGTTGAAGAGAAGGGGGGGAATAGTACCGCCCCTTGTGGTGTACCTTTATTGGGCATGGGAAAAGGATCTGAGCGCGTAATGCCTAGGCATATTATAGCAGTGCGAGAGGTCAGGAAATAGGGGACGTAGTCATAGATATTTTACCCACAACCGATGTCACTCAGCTCAGATATGATAAGCTCATGGGACATAGTATCAAATGCGCTTTTCAAATCAAGTGCTACGACGAGATTTTCTGCACCAACCGTGGTATTGCAAAGGACCTCTTCCCGAAGTAGTAAGAAAACGCCCTGCGTTGACAAGTGTTGGCTAAATCCAAACATGCCAGTTGGAAAAAGGTTCCTATCTTCAATGTAAGACGTGAGTGAATCACCTTTTCAAATAATTTGCCAGGACAGGATGTTAGTGGTATTGGTCTGAGATTTTGTAGACCGGGGGGTTTTCCGTGCTTCGGAATAAGAACAATTCTGGCTTCCTTCGAATGTTATGGAACGACGGCCTTCTTCCACACCTGTTCATTAAAATACCGAGTAAACTGTTCTAGGTGTTCGTCACGCAGGTTCCGGATCATCGCGTTTGTTAACTGATCAGGTCCAGGGACACTATTGCGCTTTGCTGCTTGCGCTGCCGCGAATAGTTCTGCCTTGGTGATCGGTGCGTCGAGCACTGCGTTTTCTTGCCCTTGGTATGTGTTGTGTCGTGCGAACCCTGCTGTCGCGTAAACACACCAGCGGGGCGAAGCTTCTTCTACATGTCCCTAGGTGGAGCTGGGCTTCTGCCATGACTGTGTATTGCAGCCAACCCGGAACGGACTTTGCCGGTCATGTGACCTGTACCTCGCTGGCCAATGGCCTTCCTTCCCCCCCCCCCCCCCATTTAAAACCGCGTGCAATAAACGCGGGAGACACACAGTCTCCCGTCAGTCTCGCCTCGAGTCGTCTCGGCGTCGTACATACGCGGGGCCTCCTCCGTCGGCCCGCCGCGGAGCACGCCGGCTCCTGCCTTACACAACACATGGCTACGAGGTAGTTGAACCGCTATGCTATAACAGGCGACGCCAGGAAGAGCACGACGTGAGTGACACCTGCCTCTCCGGTCACATTTTGCTGCACGTCGGTGCTTTGACTTTCCTGCTCACTAATAACGCGTCGGCCCATCTTTCCTTTGTTCTGCTCCAGCTTCCTCTACGACGACGCCTCCAACTAGGCCTACTGCATACCTCCGGCAAGCATGGCGGCCCTTTACGCTAACCTTCCTCCATTTCTCGACGTGCCCGGCGCGCCTCCTATCCCGTGGCACCAATGGAAAAAAATTTCCAGGTGCACCTGAAGGCGGCCGGCGGAAGCGGCTCGGAGGACGAACGACGCGCGTCCGCACTTGTCAGTGCGCATGGAGTCGAGAGCCAACGCAAATACTTCGCCGCGCAAGGACACCCTCGAAGCACAAGGCGTACAAAATGCTGCACGCACGACCGGCACGCCGGAGGGGTCGGGCTCGGGAGCGGTATCGACGACTGACGGGGCGACAACAGAGTACGACACGTCGCTGCTCTTCCTCGACGGCATTTTCAGAACAATTGTGCTCGCCGAACGGCACCTGTTCACGAGCCGCCAACACCTGCCCGGCGAAACCTTCCTCGAATTCGTTGCAGCCCTCAAGGAGAAAGCCCTCTCGTGCAAGTTTGGCGCCACCTACTACGGCAGGATACGGCACCAAGTAATCCATGCGGTCGCCAACGCACATGTACGGGCCAACCTTCTGTCTTACGGGGAAGCCCTCACGTTGCAAAAGGCAGAAGTTGGACGAGACTTGGAGACGCTGAACAAAGCCAACTCGTCGTTCGGAGAAAATGAACGGCTACTCCGCCTCGCTCTGCGGTGGCATCCAGCCCGTCGCACAAGGCGTCGCGGCAGCACAAAATGGCGGGTCGGCTGCTTCGCCGGCGCCGCATTCGACTCAACATGGCGGCGGCTTCCCCCCCAACGCGAGTGGCCGCGTCCAAGATGGCTACGCGGGCACGTCAGCTGGCCTCCAGGATGGCGTGTGCGGCCAAAAAGAAAGCCAGGTTGCTTCGAGGCCTCAAGTTGGCCCCTGCTTTCGCTGCGGCAAATCGGGACATTCGGCGACTTCACGAAATTGCCCAGCCAAAAACAAAATGCGCCGATTCTGCCGTATAAAAGGGCATTTCCCGGCATTCTGCCGTAAACGCCAGGCCTTGGTGCAGGAAATTACTCTCGTTCAAGATGTTGACTCTGGCACTGCCACAGTCTTGTCTGTACAAGCTGCATCGCCTAGCCCAAAGGCCTTACGTATTTCAGTGGTCGTCGCAGGGCACATCCCTATGTCATTGCTGGAGGATACTGGAGGTACTATATCGTTAATGACCAAGACAGACTTCGACATGCTTTTTGCTTCGAAGCATCGTCTGCTCCAGATATCCATTCAACTACAGAATTTTTTCGAAGCGCCGCATACCAGTCCTTGGCTATTTTCCGCTCAGATTTGCAGCACCGTGGAAAACAGGCCTACGTCACCTCATGCGTGACAGCAGACATCACTTCACTGCTGGGGCTGGACGCCATCCAGCAATTGGGACTCCTGATCGACGGCGCAACGTTAACGTGTCGTCTTGCTACACCGGTTTCTTCGCAGCTGCCTGCAGGTGTGCCTCCGGGGTTCGACCTCTTCGAAGGGCAGCTGGTACTTGGTCAGGGACTGCGTCCACCGGATCAAGAGGCGGCAGGACATGGTACCAGTGTCCGCCAAGCTGCGTCGCCTGCCTCTGGCGCTCCGGCAACAAGTCGCCAGCGAGCTGCGTCGACTCGAGGACAACGACGTCATCGAGCGGGTGTCGGCATCCGAACGGGTGTCGCCACTCGTGGTCGTCCGAAATAAAGACGGGGACATTCGCATCTGCGTCGATCTGAGAGAACCAAACAAGGCCATAGTCACCAACGGGTTCCACCTACCCCATGTAGATGAACTGCTTCAAATGTTGAATGGTGCGTCATACTTTTCCAAATAGGACTTAGCATCAGCATATCACCAACTGCTCCTAGAGGAATCTAGTAGAGATTTAACCACGTTCATTACGCATGAAGGGTTGTTTCGTTTCAAGAGGGTATGTTTTGGTCTAGCCTCCGCACCCGCGGTATCTCAAAGAATGATGTCAAGTATTTTGCAAGGCCGTAACAATGTTGCATGTTATCTAGACGACATTCTTGTGTGGGGAAGCTCCAAGTCTGAGCATGATGCGAATTTAAAGAAAGTGTTAGCCTTATTGCGCAGAGTGGCATGAAGCTCAAGCAGAAATGGGTCTCTGCGGTGAATGAATTACATTCCTGGGATATGAAATTTCTGCACAGGGTATATCGCCGACGGAGAGCAAAGTTCAGGCAATTCTCAATTATCCGCCTCCTACATGGCTGAAGACCCTTCAGTCCTTTATCGGCCGTACAGGCTATTATGCCAAATCCATTCACCTATGCAGATCTCGTTGAGCCATTCCGCAACATGCTCAGACAGGGCCAACAATTCTCTTAGTCAGAGGACGCGAAACGCAGCTTTGAACAAGTGAAAGCTCACCTTGGGCGTGATCCAATTATAAAAATGTTTGATCCTTCATTGCCAGTGGTTGTCACGACAGATGCCCCTGGTGTGGGTCTAGGTGCAGTATTACAGCAACCTGTGGGTTCCCAGTTGCATACCATGTCATTTGCATCTAGGACTTTATCTCCTGCGGAACGAAAGTACTCTTTGGGTGAAAGAGAAGCATTAGCCTGTTTATTTACATGTGAGCGGTGGCACATCTATCTATGGGGAAGGCGTTTTACGCTCAGGACGGTTCATGAGGCAGTCGTTGCCGTGCTAGCGGCAGGTAACTCGGGCAGACGCCCTCTCCGTATCTCTAGATGGTCGGCCAGGCTAATTTACTACAAATTCCACATTGAGTACTGCAAAGCGTCCGAGAACCGTGTAGCTGATGCACTGTGGAGACTTCCATTACAAAATGATAGTTCCACTGTTCAGGAAGAGGAGATTGTCTCCCTTGTAACTGCTGTAGTTGACAAGCAGACTGTTCAGGCAGCTACTGCTTCTGATGGCACATTGAAACGGGTCATCAAGTTCGTAACTCGGGGATGGCCCCAGAAAAAAAACTATGGAAACAGCACTGATGTCCTACTTCCACGTACAGGAAGAGCTTTCTTTGTTGACGGACTCCTGATGCGGGGCGAACGTGTAGTCATTCCAAATGTGCTAATACAGACCTTCTTGCAGTTAGCCCAGGAGTCGCATCAGGGTATTGTTCGCACTAAGCAGCTGTTACGCGAGCGCTATTGGTAGCCTCACATGGATAGGTGTGTGGAAGAGTTTGTAAGGCAATGTCACATCTGTCAGCTCGCTGATAGGTCGGCTAAAACTGCAGTATCCCCATTCCAGCCAGTACAGTGGCCTTAACAGCAAATGGCAGCACATAGGGATGGACATTAGAGGTCCTCTGCGTACAGCATCCAATCCTACATATGTCTTTACTTTGATGGACTATTATTCTAAATGGCCTGAAGTCCTTTTACCAATTCAATCACGACGCAAGGCGTCATTAAGTTACTCAATGCTGCTTTCAGCCGTGAAGGTTTACCAGAAACCTTAGTTACTGATAATGGACCCCAGTTTGCGTCCAGAGAATTTCTTCGGGAGTTCTTAAAGGAAAGAGGCATTGTTCATCACTTCTCTTCCAACTATTACCCGCAGGCCAACGGGCTAATAGAAAGATTTAACCTTGTTCTCAAGGAACACATTCAGGTAGCTAAGCTGCAAAGGAAGGAGGTCATTCAGAGCACTACAGAGTTCTTAGGATCGTACAGAATCACTCCTCATTGCACTACTGGTTTTTAACCAACTGTTCGGCTTCACGGTCGCCAACCGCGATCACCTTTAGACATCAGCAAGCATAAGCTCCCAGAGTTGCCACATACCTCTCCTTCAGCACTTGGGAATGGGTCTTTAAGTCCGCTCCTGAGAGCCGCAATCCGCCAAGTTCTTCTGCGAGAAATGGGGATGGGTCTTCAAAGTCGGCTCCCAACAGCCACAACACCGAAAGCCTTCCTGCAGGGTCTGGGTCACGTCGCCCACAGCGGACGCGTGAGCCCCAGCCTATTTGAAGGACTACGTTACAGACTGATGTAGTCCGCGCCTTCTGGGGCAATACTGCCTTAGAGGCCGCATTATAGCCGTAGAGGGCAAGTGTGCGTTTTTTTTCAGTGATCGGTCAAGCTGACCTGTAGTGTGCCAGTGAACTGAACTATCAGTGTCATTTTCAAATGCCTTTCAAGTGTCCTTTTCAAGTGTCCTTTCAAGTTTCATTTCTTATGTTATGCATCATTCATCTGTATTCCTTGCCCATGGGGTGGCAGGAAAAATTGTCGGATAATTGATTTTTTGGTATGTGTTCAGTGCCTATGGAATGTTGGGGCCTACTGTCTATTGACTGGAACATGCTCCTGTCAGCGTGTCTTCTCTCTGACATGTTGTATGTCAGCACAGGTCCGGCAGTGACTGCCGATAGCGGAAAAAAAAGTAATACTCATTTCGAACTTGGGAGGCACCGTAATGTCCAGTCATTATGCTGTATCCCAGATTGGGATAAGGTTATGATAACTTGCTTGTCCATTTTTTTAGTTGACGTTGCAGATGTGCAGCATATTGTAAGGTTATTCCCCTGAGGCGTGACTAGACTGCTACTCCTATCCCACAGACCTGCATACTGTCATTATCCACTGAAATGTAGAAATATTACAGGCATAAATACTTACACATAATTCAAGTTTCATATTTCCAATGTATAACGATGCAATTTCCCCCCAGAGGGAGACGATGTTGTGTCGTGCGACCCCTGGTGTCACGTAAACACACCAGCGGGCAAAGCTTCTCCTACACGTCCCTAGGTGGAGCTGGGCTTCTGCCGTGACTGTGTATTACAACCAACCCGGAACGGACTTTGCCGGATCATGTGACCTGTTCCTCGCTGACCAATGGCATTCCTTTCCCCTCCTTAAAACCGCGTGCAATAAACGCGGGAGACACACACTCCCCCGTCAGTCTAGCCTCAAGCCGTCTCGGCGTTGTATTTACGCGCGTCCTCCCCTCCGTCGGCCCGCCGGGACACGCCGGCTCCTGCCCTATACAGCAGTATGCTAAAGTGCACGGGGGCTTGGTGACCGCGCCTACGTACATGTCTCGGAGCTTACTCAGTAGAGCGTCATCTGTTCCTGGAAATTCTCCGGCGAGCTTCTTAACAGTGCGGGTTGCTGCTGTTTTGGTTTGACCAGGTTCCATTATACTGCGCAGTATCGCCCATGTCTTGGAGGTGTGTAAACTTTCTCGGAGTGAGCCGCAAAAACTCGCCCAGCTCGCTGTCTCCAACTGCTGCGCGTTAGGGTTTCCCGCTCGGATATCTCAGCTATTCTATGGCGCAGTTTTCGATTAAGTCGCTGTTGTTTCTATCGCTGGGTCAACCCTCTCCTGGCTTCCCAAATATGTAGCAGATGGCTATCGACTAGCGGGGTTTCCACTGTGAGCGCTAGCCGCTTCGAAGTTGCTTTGTGAGCCTCTCGTATGTACGTTGCCCAGTCTTCAGCGCTATCGGGTATAATCTCAGGCAGTCGGACTTTACGATAATTTACCCAATCTCTGATTGTAACATGCCCATAGGATTACCGAATTTTGGGAGTGGCTATCGACACGCTCAAGATGTAATGGTCGCTGCCTAGATTCTCTTGTAGGTTGCTCCAGAACGCCTCGTCGACATCCTTTATGAATGCAAGATCAGGAAATGTGTCTGCGCTGACGCTGTTACCCAATCTCATTGGGTGTTGCGGGAGTACGAGAAGTTCGAGGCCATGCTCGTCAACCGCTCGCTCGAGTTCCTGGCCATTCGGGGTATTTGTGCGGTGCCCCCTGGTAGTGAGAGCGGCATAGAAGTCCTCAAGAAGCAGTAGTCGATCCTGGGTGCTGGGATTATTCTTGGCATACCGAATGCGTGCGTGAAAATTGGCCCTCTTTTCTTTAGGTGGGCTATACACGTTCGTAATTATGGGTTCGTAATTTTGGCTTTGCTGCGCTTTTGCGGAAGTACACTTATGATTTGGTGGTTAGTGCTACTAGTGTCCAGATAATCTATACTAGTCGCTATGTCCTTGAGAACAAACGTGGCGACTTGAGGGTAGTCTGGATCCGATATCGTGTAGTAGCCACTCAACTTGACAGGCTCGTTACCAACCTCTTGAAGACAAATGACATCACGTTTGACTGGCTCCGTATTAAGATATTGTTCTAGAGCCAACGAATGTTTGTGGAGGGTGCGGCAATTCCATTGCCGAATTTCAAGATATTCGATGTGTGGTCGTGTTTTACTCATCATGGATAGTGCTTTCGTTGTCCGAGGTTGAGGTTGGTTTCGGCAACGGATAGACGGAGCACCCTGGCTGCTTTTAGTTCGTTTAAGAACCAAGGTCCTCATGATGGCGATAGATTCATCGACATAAAGTTTTAGACTCTGGAATTCGGCACACATCTGCTGCTGGAAACTTTGCATACTTTGTAGTTGCTGCATTACTTGTTGTAATGTGCCTTCTATAGAATTTGATGTGGTTGTAACCTGGCCAGACGTGCCGGCCGCTTTAGCAAGTGTTGTTTTGCTCGGTTTCGTACCGTGGTGAGCTTTGAAGAAGGCCTACTCTCGTTTTATTTCTGCCAAGCTCTCACGGAGGAGGTCGTTTTCATTAATGATTTTTTGATATTCGGGATTTGCCGTTACAGGAGCAGCGGGAGATGCAACTCGTGCATAGCTCACCCCGCCATGCTCAGGTGCTTGCTTGGTTGCAGAGCCAGGAGCTCCAGATTTAGGAGGCGAATGGAAATGGGGTGGGGTTTTATGATTAGAGTCCTTTCGTGTCCAGAATCGGGATCTAGATGTGGATCTAGAGCTGAACATTGGGTAACTCCCCGACAGCTCCGGCATGTGGTCCGGTGCAGGTTCTTCATCGGAACTGAACCAACGCAGGTGTTGAGGTGGCTTCGTTGAGGTGTCTTCCAGAGTAGGCCGGTGCACGCTAACCCTCTGGGTTCTGATTCGTTGAGGCTTGAGTCGTTTCCTGCAACTTCGATCGCCTGTGAAGTGAAACTCGCCACAAGCTGCACACTGCGGAGAGCACTGGTGTCCGGCTACAGGGTCCCGTTGTCCACATGTGTGACACACTGATGTGTCCGGCTGGGGCCAGACGTCCGAACAGCGACCCACTTGATGGCACACATTGCACACCTGAGTGGTAACTTTGTAGGGGTAGCAAGCAAGTTCACCACCGTTGTAATAACGTACCGAGGTGTAGGCCCTCCAAAAAATGTGATAACGGCCGTTTTGGTGTCCCGAAACATGCGTGCATAGATAATTTCGACCCCCTGGTGCGTATGCGTAGATTGGCTTTTAGCGCTTCAGGCGTCGTGCGTGGGTCCAAGCCGTGAATGACGCCCTTGGTTGTCCCTTCACTTGTCACTACATATGCATTGACTGAGTGTGGCCGGCCCTTGATGCTTAGCTTGGTAATCCGCCTAACGTGATCCGCCACTGTCTGGTGTGGCGTCGACACAATGAAGATGTTGGAGCCTGGCTTGATTGTGAGCAAAATTTTGTACCTGATATTTGTCCCCTGAAAGCAGCAATCACGGCGTCCGCCAGTAGTGGACTAGTCAGGTTCTTCACCAGTAGCCCCTGATGCGGTCGCACCACTGTCTTGAGGAGGGAGGAGAAAAACAAGAGAGAAGGCAGGGAGGTTTGTCTTTGGGCAAGGGGGGGGTAGCCGCCTGTAGGCTGGTCTGTGTTTAGATTTCCCGGTTGCTTGAGCAGTGGAAGCTTGTTGGTGGTTCGAGGTCCTCGAGAAATCCACTGATTTGGCCTTCTTCTCTTTCGCAAGAGCTTTTTTCTGCCGCAGAGTGAGCACCGTCTACCAGGCTCCACCCGCTTCGTTTTGGCTGTCGGTCCCGGCCATCATATCGCGGGTCCACGTGGTGTTGGAAGACTGTGAGCTATGGAGTCTTGAAAATCCATGTTATCAAGGTCTTGGCGTTGCGTGTCCGTCATCCGCGAGGGTCCGGGACGCGCACTCGCCTCGGGGGTTTATTCGCATGAGCCATCGAGCACGCGCACGACGCACGACGCACACACCAGCGTTCCAGCAGCCGCCTACATGGCGGCAATGGCTTTGTCGAGCTCGCACGAGAGGAAAGTGCGTTTGGGCTTCTGAAACAGTAAGTTCCAGTCACTTACAACTGTGGATGGTATCAGGCGATGCGGGCCAACTTCAGAAAGCCATGGCGATAGTCGAAATCGGTCGCACGCACAAATTTCCACAAAGAAGCCGGAAAATTCGCGGAGCACATGCGGACACGACAGTTCTTGTCGGCGCCACCTAGCGTTCCCCAGCCAAGACGAAATGAAAGCAAGTACTTCATGATTAAATAATTACGCTTCATCTATGAACGGCTTAGCTATTCGAAGAATACACAAACGTAGTGCAGCCTATGTTCTAAACTTCACAAAAATGAAAGAAAAAGAGATCAAGGTGATAGCGAAAGCTGGGCAGTATCGCCTATACAAGAGTATCGCGATAGTATCTCAGAGATACTTTTTTAGTATCTGTACTTTTGTATCGAGATACATTTTAAAAATGTATTTGTATCTCAGTAGTCAAATACTTTTACGATGTAGCGATTGTATTGCGATACTGTGCAAGACACGGGTATCTCGTTGCTTTTAAGTTTGCTAGAAGCCACTTATCTGAAGGTGAAGCCTTAAGAAAGAACGTTTTTGCATATTTCTAGGCTCATGACAAAACACTAACGTCATACTACTAGGAAAAACAATCCTCGCTGTGTGCACTTTCCTTATATAGATGAGAAAATCTTGATGTGTTCTCGTAATGAAGGAAGTGGTTCTTCGAGATCGCCTTTTCCAGAGCTTGCTTTCATGCGTTAGAATTAGAATATTTCGGTGCATACACTAACAAAAACAAGGCGTACTACAATGCCGTTAAGTAAAAACTATCTTTGTTCTTGCAATAAACGCAAGAATACGCATATTTGATCATTCTCTCGTCTTATTCCAAGACAGTCAAAACAGCCGTTCCGCCCCAAAAGATTGCACATACACGCTTCTCCGCGCTGTAACTGACAGTAGTGTTCTGCCTGCATTCAAGCTGGCGCGTTCTGGTGACACGGGGGGAAGTATTTCAAAGCCGAATCGTTACTAAATCGGTCCGTGCTCTATGAAGCCAAGTCGTTGCTTGCAATGCAAGTACCACTCACCGAATGATAGCTGCCATATAGGAGTATTACACTGAACGTTATTGTCCGCATTTGAGTACATTCTAGAATATATGTGGATGGATGGATGCTATGAGCATCCTCTTCATAACGGGTCGGTGACAACTGTGCCACGAGGCTCGACAAATAAAGAAAAAAAAACTATTTTGTCCTTTTTTTCTAAGTTGGCCTAGTGCTTTAATTGTCTATTTCGATTAAATATATCTTACTATGGGGAAAAAACGCAATTTCATAGCCCAGTTCTCTGCCTTTAACGGCAGAATGTCCTTATTTTCCCTACTATTTATTTTTGTCCCTTCTCTCTAGCTTTCTGGCACCAATACTCTAACCGTCTCTTACTTACTTCTATCGTGCGCCTGTTAAACTTTTCATTGTCATCCGTAAAACCCAAGGCTTCATGTAGGCCCATGCCTAAGCGTACATCTGGGCGTATATCTCCAAATTCAATCAGAACATGCTCCGTCGTTGCCTTGTGTTGCCCACAACATATGCATTCTTCTTCTTTACTAAATCTCGCTTTATAACTACGCGTTCTAAGGCAACCCGATCTCGCTTCAAACAGTAAAGTGCTTCCCTTTGAATTATCATAAAATGCCTCCCCCTTACTTCATTTTCTCCATCGCTGCCATCCGGTAAGTCCCCTCCGCCTCTCTGACTTTTCGTTTAACGTTCTTTGTTGCCATGCTGCTTACACTTCCAGCCGTATATTTACTAGTGAGGCTCCCAGTTCTTTTCCTCCACTGTGTGTCAACGCTATTCCTATAAAATTAAGGAACACCTTCCCGGCCCATCTAATCTCCTTCATATTCCTTATCCTCTCTTCGAACCTTATTTTGCTCTGAGCTTACCTCGCCTCAAAACTTGTCCATCCCATATTGCCCATTACAGCCTGATTCGTCGTCTTACCGTGAGCGCCCAATTAAAGCGTCCCACAGTCCTTTTATTTGCCTCCATTCCTGATTGAACTTCGGACCTTCTGCACGAAACTGAGTTCCCAAAAGTAAGTCCCGGAACCATTACACATTTCCACACACATCGAAGCACCTCCTACCTACGTACCAAATTGTATCCCAACAACGCTCTGTGCTTCGTTGTTGCAGCATTTCTCTTTCCCTTTGCTGCCTGGGCTTTTTCCTGCGCCTCGATGTATCTATCACCCTAATTTACCTATACTGCGAGGTACTTGTATTCACTTACCCTCGGTAGTTCTTGGCCCTGTATTGACACCGCCTGATCATTGTGGTCATTGAATACCACCAATCCACGTTTCGTTACACTCAATCCTAGTCCAAGAGCTTCGCCTAAGCTTCCGTATATATCCGCCAGCCGCCGTATGTCGTCTCGACTGTCCGCAAATAAGGCAATATCGTCGGCGTAAAATAAACCTGCAAGCTCCTGTTCAATCATCACGACGCCTTGTTTTTGTGACAAATTAAAACCAATGTTGCTACTTCTAGCGCTTTCCATCCTCGCGATGTACAGCAGGGACAAAGGACACCCCTTTTCTTCGCTCCTTGCTAATATCAACGTTCTATTTGCTACATATTCCTTCCCATTCTATGGAATCTGCTCTGTCTCAGTATATCTTCCCCAAAAGCTGTACAGAGTCACGCCTACGTCCATTCCTTTAAATATATCGCACAAAATTTCCTTATTAACGTTGTCGTACGCCCCAGTGATGACTAGAAAAGCCATGTACAAAGGCCTGTTTTCTATTTTAGATATTTCTATACATTGAGTGACAATAGACACGGTTATCGTCTGAACGCCTGTCGACTCGAAATCCATTCTGAAGTTCTCCCAAAATATCGCTATGTTCTGCCCACGTTTCTATTTTTATTTTTACTGCCTTCATCGCCAGCCTGTAATGTACCGATGTAAAGGTTAGCGGTCTATACGAGCGAATGTTATCCTTTTCTTCTTTGCCTTTATAGATTAGGTTCATTCAACTTATTCGCCAACTCTCCGGTATTTGCCGGTCCTGTAAGCATTTTCTACGGCTTTCAACAGTGATTCCTTAGTGCTATGTCCTAGTTCGTTAATGAGGCTGGCGGGAACCGCATCTCAACCTGGCGCCGTAGGCTTTGCAACTTTTCCTTCGGCCTTTTTCCAGTTGACATTCTCAAGTACTAGCTCTTCCTCGGTTGCACTCTGCGTCATACCTATACTCACCGAGGAAATCCCCTGGACGATAATTTTAAACGACTCGGCTGTTTTTATGTGGCTCCAAAATGTCCTAGGCGCTCCCCTTCTTTTTTTCCCGAATCTCTGTCACCCAGCGTTCCCTTTCACCTTTAATTTTTGCCTCGACCTATTTCTGTACAATGGACTTTTTCTCTAGATATGTTTCCCTTATTTTGTTGACTTCGTCCTGCGGCCACTTCTCCTTTCTTGCATTTCTATGCTCCCGTGATGCTTGACGTCGCTTCTCGATCGCTTCCCGGATTTGCTAATTCCATCAACTTTTTGGCTTCCTCTTTCCTTTCCAGTAACTAGTCTTTTTTCTTTCTCTATCTCTTTCTTCATTAGATGTAACAGTTCGCTGTACTCCTAGTCCTTGCCCGGTATTTTCTCTACTTGTTCCTCGACTTTTGCGGCTATGGTTGTTATTTCTTTGTCATTTAAATACGAGCTGCCAGACTTTGATATTACGCTCTTATTTCCAGTTTTATATCATCATTTGTAATGCTTTGCGTTTATGACAACTGCCCAGGCTTTTAGACCCTTCCTCATCTATTCTCATTTCTCTCAGTTTGTAATAAATTCCTTGAGTAATGAGACAATAATGAATACTCATTTGCTTGTTTCCTACTGCCCACGTGATCTGCATATCACATTTAGGCCCCGCCTTAACGAACTCAAGCCTACGTTTCTCGCAGAGATCTAACAATAATATCCCATAGGTGTCTGAATATCCGTCAAGGTTATATATGTGGGCATTCATGTTCCCTAGAAGGGTGATTTTAGCCTCATTACTTAATATCAGCACTTAAATTCTTTAATATCCGCACTTATGCAGTTCACGATATCCTGATTCTTTTGTCTGCATCTATTTCTCGTCCACAAGGAGGCTACCCCTAGTCACGTTTTCTTTCCACCTACTGTGCCCAAAAAACCCAGAGATGCTCTGAACACGTCTGTTTCACTGTATCCCATTTGGCTTCACAGTGAAATAGCATTCCAACATCCCCACGTTTCCTTCCTGCTATGATCCTATTGTACCATTCCCAAACATAATTGTCAATATGAGGTCACTCCTCCAAGTCTTTAAGGCGTGTTTCTGTAACCGCATAGACACTTATCGGTTCTTTCTTCAACTGCTCCTCAATCTCTAACCATTTTGCCTTCTTTCTGCCACCCTGCATGTTAATGTAACTAATTGCAACATGCGCCCTCCGTCTTTTTCCTTTATCGTTTTTCGCAATACTACCTGTCAAAGAGTCCTCCTTGTTGTTTTCTTTGTTACTACGTACCCCGGCACGCGTGTCGCGGCTTCTGCGACACGCGTGCCATCTGGTGACAATCGGTGACGGAGTTGCAGAAACACATCCTACATTTAGGCGCGGCTTGTTCCGAGCGGTAACACGCTTATCACACACAGTTAATGATGCCCGGCCGCGGACAAAATATAAGGTTGGCGTGTAGGTGCTCAATAAGTGAAAATGTCCTGCCATTAAAATGGTTGGTATAAAAAAAAACGAGGTTTAAGTTACCACATAGTATTATAACTGAAGCTGCAACGAAGCATTAATTATTTAACGATGACACGAAGTGCATGTAAAATAATTTTCCTGAATTTTGCAATACACAACAAAAAAACCAGCGTAAAACTTTAATATCCACGTAATATAACAAAGGCTTTGTTCAATGATTGCAACATTGCTGACATTCTTCTCGACTGTAGAACGTTCCCTTGCAGCCTTCAGTCTTTATCTTCGTGCACTGTCCGTTTTCCATGAAGAAGTGATAAGGAGCGTAAATGGTGTTTTCTGGGTCATTTCTCCTTGTGTGAACGCAACTTGGTACGGTGCACACACCGCAGCAAGAACGGCATGATGCCACTGCATCTAGCGCAGCTGGAAATAAGGATGCAATTCTTTGTTACTAAAGCCAAGCACTACATTTTCTAATAAAATATTTGCGCCCCCAATAAGTTTCGAGATAATGTCATACGCCACCAGCAAAGTTACTTTCGAAATACTGATGACTTATTAAATTTACCTTTGTCTATTATCCTCATATTTTCTTCCTAGACATTCTTCTAGGAGTACGATCAATCTGTAATGACTTGCACAAGGTAATAACATCAGGTTATCCTCTCTCGAATGAAATTTGCACTGAAGAGCACTACCAGCTCCGTAGGCTAAGTGGACATTCATAAGTACGCTTGGCTGTCGTTTTTATTGGCTGTAGATAATTTCGCCTTTTGCAGCAGCACACTGTGACACTAATGCGGGGCCAGGCGGGTTGGGGCGGTGCCGCCGTCAATGAGCGGTCGAGTGAAGTAATGCGTCATGACACAAACTAGCCCCTTAAGTGCTTTGGACGAGGAGAGCTCGTCCTGCCCAAACTGTCCCCAAAGGGCTTTGGACGAGCAGAGCTCGTCCTAGCGGAATACGTACTCCCCTGTGGTGTTCAGGACGGGAAGCGCTCGTCTACGGCTTAGATTGCGTGTCATCCACTAGATGGCAGCATTTACTCGACCAATTAGTTTTCTCCTGTGGCAGGAGCGCGGTTTTTGTATGGAAATATGGCGTGCGGTGCCGGCGACCCATGCAGAGCTGGCCCGTCAACACGAAAATGAAGCTTTTCATTTTCGTCATCTTCTTGGAGTGATGATAATTCTGATACAGATGTTTATCTTGTGTCCGGAAGACAAGACAGCGATTACGGTGAATTGAGCAGCTCATCCGGTGATGATGAAGGCAGCTCGGAAGCAAACATCGCGAGTGCGCGCCACTGAAGCCGCTTTGCGTTATTCTATGTTCTGAAATTTTCCACACAGTTCTGAAGCTTCCCGAGTGAAATAGCCCAAAGGTGCTTAGCCTACACAAATGAAAAAAGATGTGGCGTCTGCAACTGTTTTCTTTATAAGGTTTTTATTTTTATTAGCAGCAGGTAGCTGGTTTCCTATGTATTTTTCAGAAATGAACTTTATTGTGTTTATTTGAGCAAATTTGTGGTACAAATATTTTTTGAACATCAACTGGATGATTTTTAGTACAATCGGATTCGAAATCAGCAATAAAAAATAGGCACTTTTGGTCGGGAAATGTTCAAAAAAATAAAGCACTTAAGGGGCTAGAGCCGGTAGGGAACGATTCGAAGACGACGCAGTTAAACCGTGCCCTCCGTGAATGGCGATCTCGGAGGCCGTGGTTAAAGCTTCTCGATACCAGCGAGGAACACTGGCTACGCTAGCAGTTGGGAGTCGCCCTAGGTGCTGTTACACACCGTGCTATTTTTCCCCTTAATTGACGACGCTTTGAAGAAGTTCCTATCGAGTACCAGTGTTTATTATTTGCTTGTTGATGTCATCTTCGCGCGGCGTGCACGATATGTTGTGTCCAGGTATACGCTGACAACTTCAGCTACCAGAACGGATAAATCATGATCATGCGTGTTAGTCGTCGCGATGGAGATGTGCCACCAGGCGTCCACGTGGGTGCATCCACGTGAAACGGTACTATAACTGCCAGCAGCAATGGACATTGTACAAGCTCTCATATTTGACTACGGAAGAGTGTGGACATGGCAAAAATTGTCTTTGTATTGCCGCTATATGTATGTTATGACTAGAGACCGGATTTTAGGCAAATGCCTATTTTTTTCCTTGCGTTCCTATCGTGCCACTTTGATATATGAGCACGAATTAGGGGTTAGGGAGGGCTTTTATAGTGTTTTTATAGTGCCTATAAATGCCTATTTTTCGGTTTTGTGCCTAAATGTCTATGAGTGCCTATAAATGCCTATTTTCAAAAACGGCGCCCATATGAGCACTATTTAAACTCAAATTTTGCTTTCGAGTACAGTTTCAGACAGCAATTCATATTACCGGGCAAAATTGACGCTTCGGAACTCTATGGGGTGCCTCAACTTAGTTCCCTAGTTCAAACGTCCCCGTAAGCAACCGCTAGCAGCAGTGAAATGGGACGCGCCGGCCACTTTACCCCCACCGCACTGACATGCCGCGAGCGGTTGGAGCAGTTTGAGTAGGAGGAGAGGAAAAGGTGCTATTTCTGCAACCCTAAATAGGAGCACGTCCCAGCGTATACACTGCAATGGGGAGAGGAAAATAAAGGTGGCAAGAGGAGAGGAAAAAAAGAGTAGAGTGGCGTTCGTGGCCGATGACGTGGAGGGCGGCTCCTACAGCCGGTTTTCCAGTCCAGTTTTCCCAAGGAATTGAAGCACCTCCTTGAATACGTGGGTGTGGTGTGGGGGGGGGGGGGGGGGGGGGGCAGAAAACAGTAGGTACCTCTGTGCAGGAGCAGGAAGATGGAGAACGAATGCGAAACCATGCATGGAGTGCCGTCAGGGCAATGTAGAGTGCAGGTAAAAAAATCATATGTGCATTTTGCTTTTGTTTCATTTGTAATTTACTTCTTAAAGGGCGCTTCACCAGGTCACATAAGAGACTTTAGTTAGACACTCGAAGTTGTTGCGTGCCCAATGAAGAGCTTTGTACCACATAACTTTTTGATTGGTTGTTTACGAGCCGCGAAAGCATGATGCTGGTAGGTGATTGAAACCTTTGCCACTGGCAAGCCAAATTTCTTCCCTGCCCTCTCCAGTATCGGAGCAACTCGGAGCCGGAAGATCACACGACGCAGACGCATCAACACGTCATGCGCACGCAAGGTTACACTGTGTGCGCATGACATGCCCAAGCCTGGTCGTGCATACAAGCGGTGTTGTATCGTTTCGGCGTTCTCTCTACTGTACTGCCTGTTTCTGTGGGATGGATCCCCTCTAGGCGTTTGGAGAGGCTGGCATGGATGATGTATCCTTACCACGACACAGCGCGTCGTACCGCTGGAACTGCTCTAATAGACAATGTATCAAAAACACGCCAAGCGTTGTCAGGGCTGGCGCCGGCACGACGCGGCAACGGCGAGAACACGGATGCAAATGAAATAGAGGTAGCTTAGTCTCGCATCGCGCTCGATTCGAAGTAAAATAATAAATAAAAACGCACACAGATTCCATTTGTAAGTTTTAATATTTCTACAACTTTCATTGTGTAATTTGTGCAACAGATGCACAAATTACACATGTCGCCTCGAATCATTCTCGCAGTGTCACGTACTACTCTGACGTACGCAGGACCATTCCTTATTGTACGTCACCTCCTCCATTTCACCTCTTTCCGCGGTGCGTAGCGTTGCAAATCTTGGCAGACCTGATCGTTAGCGCCCAGTGCATGCATTACACTTGCCAGCTGGAAATGCTCAAACCTGGTAAGGGGCTTTTTAAGGTGTTCACAGACAGAGGATAAATTGACCCTGCGCGATTACCCCAGGCCAATACGAGGCTAAAATACCCTTCATGCCTTTTAGCGGTCTGGATATTGGCTCCCTGGGCTGCCCTTCGCAGCCATGCCGAAAAGAAAGAGACCCAGGAGCGTGTTTATTCAACGGCGGACACCTAACTCACCAATGCTGCACAATAAAAGAAGAGACCGTGTTCTGGAAACCGTGCGGGAAAACGGACAATAGCATGGCTAGTTAAACCATTGACGCCTTTGTGCCATCATAAACTATAACATTTGTTTGCTTTCCTGTTGTAGACACAGGAAAGCAAACCTTTCTTCGAAAATTTGACTTTTTATAAATACTTATTGTGCCTATATTTACGATTTTGGGGGCCTAAAACTGTGTTTTGTCTGCCTGTTTTTGGCGCCTAAAATGCGATTTTTTAGTGCCTAAAAATCCGGCCTCTAGTTATGACATGCTTGCATAAGAGCGCAGTTCGAGAGTTTCTTAGAAGCGTAATTTCGTCCTCAATAGAAAAATACGCAAAAAGAAAAACACGCGAGAGGTTCTGAGAGTGAACGTAAGGGTTCGATATTTATATAGGATTTCGTAACATGTAATATTGTCACGTGGTCGTGACGTCGACGAAGGCAACAGTCGGCGAGTTAAAGAAGAAACTCTTTATTTTGGCCGAACTTGTGGCCGGGAAACTGAAGGTCAGATTACAGCAATACACGCTGCACTGAGAGCGGCGAACAGAGCGTCGGCCGTCGGTAATCTGATCATCGCTGGAACGCACCGGCTTTTATACATCACGCGTCGAACATTCTAGCCTTATCACTGGTCGTCGTGCAAGCTCTGGAATAAGCTAGAGTGTTCGCGTCTTGCGCGCAATCTTAACACAACGATCTACAATAATCGTGAAGCTTCTTGAACAATCAGCCGCGGTTTGCGCTGGGCATGCGGACAGTCTTTGTGGGCGAAAACCGAGTACAACAAGAATGAAAATAAGAAACGCGCGTGACAATGCCCCCCTCTGAAAAAGCATCGTCCCGATGCTTAAAAAAGAACACGGGGGAAAAATACATGCAACAATAAATCACAGGAATACAGAAAGAAATTACAATAATAAAGCAATAAGTCCAGTCGCCAGGTTCGCTAACGCGCGAAATACGGCTTGAGGCGCACGACATGGATTACTTCAGGTCGCGCACGACGATGTTGAGAGTTCGTAATGCCGTCCGGGACGACCTCGTAGTCCAGAGTACCGAGACGTCGAAGCACCTTGTATGGCCCGAAGTAACGCCGAAGAAGTTTTTCACTGAGTCCACGTCGGCGTATCGGTGTCCACACCCAGACGCGGTCGCCGGGCTGGTATTCCACGAATCGTCGTCGAAGATTGTAGCGGCGGCTGTCAGTCGTCTGCTGATTCTTGATGCGCAGCCGGGCGAGCTGTCGGGCTTCTTCAGCGCGCTGAAGGTAGCTGGTGACGTCAAGGTTTTCTTCGTCAGCGACGTTGGGCAGCATGGCGTCGAGCGTCGTTGCCGGGTTCCTTCCGTAACCAACTTGTACGGCGTCATCTGTGTCGTCTCCTGCATGGCCGTGTTGTAGGCGAAGGTCACGTACGGGAGGATTGCATCCCACGTCTTGTGCTCTACGTCGACGTACATGGCCAGCATGTCCGCGATGGTCTTGTTTAGACGCTCGGTGAGACCATTGGTCTGTGGGTGGTAGGCGGTGGTCCGGCGGTGGCTTGTGTAGCTGTACCTCAAGATCGCCTGAGTTAACTCCGCTGTAAATGTCGTGCCTCTGTCGGTAATGAGGACCTCCGGGGCGCCATGACGCAGGACGATGTTCTCGACGAAGAACTTTGCTACCTCGGCGGCGCTGCCTTTGGGCAGGGCCCTTGTTTCGCCGTAGCGGGTGAGGTAGTCGGTAGCCACGACGATCCACTTGTTTCCGTCAGCCGACGTCGGGAACGGACCCAGTAAATCTATGCCGATTTGCTGGAACGGCCGGCGAGGTGGCTCGATGGGCTGCAGAAGTCCCGCTGGCCTTGTCGGCGGTGTCTTACGTCGCTGGCAGTCCCGACATGTCCTCACGTAACGAGCGACGTCGGCGGTAAGGCGCGGCCAGTAGTACTTTTCCTGTGTTCTTGTAAGCGTGCGCGAAAAGCCGAGGTGGCCAGCCGTTGGGTCGTCGTGCAGGGCCTGCAGAATTTCTGGTCGCAGATCCGAAGGTACAACGATGAGGTAGCTGGCTCGGGCTGGGGAGAAGTTCTTCTTTACGAGGACGTTGTTTCTCAAAGAAAATGACGTCAATCCTCGCCTGAATACTTTTGGGACGACGGTGGTCCTGCCCTCTAGGTATTTCATTAGGCCCCTCAGTTCCGGGTCTTCTCGCTGTCGATCGGCGAAGTCGTCGGCACGTATGGTTCCCAAAAAGTAGTCATCATCCTGGTCGTCCTGCGGTGGTGGGTCGACGGGGGCACGAGACAGACAGTCGGCGTCGGAGTGTTTCCTTCCGGACTTATACACGACGGTAATGTCGAATTCTTGAAGTCTTAGGCTCCACCGTGCGAGACGACCTGAAGGGTCCTTCAAGTTAGCTAGCCAACACAGGGCGTGGTGGTCACTCACAACTTTGAAAGATCTGCCGTAGAGGTAGGGGGCGAAATTTTGACGTAGCCCAGATGATGGCAAGACACTCCTTTTCTGTTGTGGAATAGTTGGCTTCTACCTTGGATAGAGACCGGCTAGCATAACTGATAACCCTTTCAAGTCCGTCAGTCCTCTGCACTAGGATGGCTCCGAGCCCCACACTGCTGGCGTCGGTGTGGATTTCCGTGTCGGCGTATTCGTCGAAGTGCGCAAGTATCGGCGCCGTCTGCAAGCGTCGTTTGAGTTCTTGAAATGCTTCTACTTGTGCCGTTTCCCACTTAAAGTCCACGTCGGTTTTAGTGAGATGGGTTAGCGGCTCGGCGATACGTGAAAAGTCCTTGACGAAGCGTCTGTAGTAGGCGCACAAGCCGAGAAATCGGCGCACGGCTTTCTTGTCGGTGGGTGGCGGGAAAGTGGCGATAGCAGCTGTTTTCTGCGGGTCTGGGCGCACTCCCATCTTGCTGATCACGTGACCCAAAAACAGAAGCTCCTCGTACGCGAAGCGGCACTTTTCTGGCTTCAGGGTCAGCCCGGAGTTCTTGATTGCTTGAAGTACGGATTGGAGGCGCTGGAGGTGTTCGTCGAAGTTCGAGGAAAACACAACGACGTCGTCAAAGTAAATAAGGCAAGTTTGCCACTTCATGCCCGCCAATACTGTATCCATGACACGTTGGAAAGTTGCAGGTGCCGAGCAAAGGCCAAAGGGCCTGACCTTGAACTCGAAGAGGCCGTCTGGTGTTATAAAGGCAGTTTTCTCTCGGTACCTCTCGTCGACTTCGATTTGCCAATAGCCGGTTTTGAGGTCCATTGACGAAAAATACTTCGCGTTGTGGAGTCGGTCCAGGGCGTCGTCTATCCGTGGGAGAGGATACACGTCCTTCTTCGTGATTTTGTTCAGGCGGCGATAGTCGACGCAGAAGCGTAGGGTTCCGTCCTTCTTCACTAAAACCACGGGTGACGCCCACGGACTCTTGGACGGCTGAATGATGTCGCCATGTAGCATTTCGTCGACTTGTTTTTTCACTGCCTCACGTTCGCGCGTAGAAACTCGGTACGGGCTCTGTCGAACTGGTCGGGCACTTTCTTCTGTTATGATGCGATGTTTCGCAATTGGGGTGTGTCGAATTCTTGACGACGCCGAGAAGCAGTCCTTGAATTGCATGAGTAGAGCTTTGAGCTGGTCTTGCTTGGCCTTCGTAAGGCTCGGGTTGATGTCGAAATCGGGTTGGGGACCTCGGTTCGTCGAAGCAGGTTCGGCAGCATCGAAGAGGGCGAAAGCATTGCTTGCGGCCACGCATTCGTCGATGTAGGCGACCGTCGTACCAATGTTCAGGTGCCAGTATTCGTGGCTGAAGTTTGTCAGCACTACCTTTGCTTTACCGTCACGCAGCTCGGCTATACCTCTTGCGACGCAAATTTGACGGTTCAGGAGTAAGTGCTGATCGCCTTCGATGACGCCTTCAAGGTTCGCAGGGTTTTCGGTGCCGACGGAAATAATGACGCTGGAGAGTGGCGGAACGGTCACCTGCTCTTCTATCACATTCAATGCATAGTTCCCTGGCGTCGCGAGGGGGTGGGAGCGCTTTGCCTGAGGTTAGTGTTATCGACTCAGACCTTAGGTCGATGACGGGGCCGTGGTCACTTAGGAAGTCCATTCCAAGTATCACATCCCTGGAGAAGGTTTGTAGGATTACAAAGTTCGCAGGATAAGTCCGGTTACTGACGGTGACTCTTGCCGTGCAGACTCCAATCGGCGTTATCAGGTGGCCTCCAGCTGTCCGGATTTCGGGTCCACTCCAATCGGTCTTTACTTTCTTCAGCTTGGCGGCGAATGGCCCACTGACGACGGAATAGTCGGCCCCAGTGTCGACGAGAGCGGTCACGCCGTGGCCATCGATAAGAACGTCGAGGTCGCTAGTTCGTCGTCTCGCGTTGCGGTTAGGTCGCGGCGTCGGGTCACGGCTGCGTCGGTTTGTTCCGCCGGTTCCACGTTGCGTAGTGATGTCTTCTTCGGGCTGCGAAGTTTCCACGCCAGGGCCTCGTTTGTCTTGCGACGGGTTCTTTAGATTTCGTTGCGGCATCGTCGTCGGCGGCGGCGGAGTATCTTCGGTAGCTCGTCGTACAGCAACCGCACCTCCATCGGTTGCTGCCCTTAGTTTTCCGAGTAAGGGCTAGGAGATCGGCCCCGGTTTGGGCCAGCGTACTGCCGGCGGTGCGGTGACATGTAGCGGCCAGGCGACGGCGAGCGGGATGGTCGTCGGGGTGTCCACTGAGCTCCTGCGAGGTAGTCGGCGATGTCGCGTGGCCTTTCACCCCGCTGTGGACGCGCCGCGTCGATGGAGAAACCACGCAGTCCCATCTGGCGGTACTGGCAGCGGCGGTAGGTGTGGCCAGCTTCTCCGCAGTGATATCACAGTGGGCGGTGGTCAGGGGCACGCCAAACGTCGGTCTTTCTCGGAGCGTTGCGCTGGCCGGCGGGTAGACGGTATGGCGTCGGTGGTGATGGCGGCGGCGTCTGGCGGCGGAACTGCGGCGGTGCGAAGCCTTCACGTGGGCGTGGTGGTAGAGCGTTACGACGCGCTGCAGCAGCGTAGCTAATAGCTTGCGGTTGCTGCTCTGCTAGCTGAGGAACGCCCAGAGATTGCTGGATCTCCTGGCGCACGACATCAGCGAGAGAATCCACTTGAGGTTGGGAGGATGGTAACAGCTTACGCAGCTCTTCCCTAACTATGGCCCTGATGGTCTCGCGCAGGTCGTCGGATTGCAGCGCGTGACTCTCTCCGTAGGTCGTTAAGGGAATCCGCCGGTTGTACTGCGTCGTACGCATTTCAAGGGCCTTCTCGATCGTCGTGGCCTCTGAGACGAATTCCATGACCGTCTTGGGTGGGTGGGCATAGCGGGGTCTGCATGACGGAACAGGCGAGTAATTTCTTCAGTGTACATTCCGATATTCTCGATGGGGAGCTGTACACGGGTTTCCAAAAGTGTTTCAGCCCTTTCTTTCCGGACGATGCTAGTGGAGGTGTTCTTAAATCCGGAGCGGAAGAGGTCCCATGATGTTAGCGAGGACTCTCGATTCTCATACCAGGTCCTTGCGCCGTCTTGAAGGGCGAAGTAGACGTGGCGGAGCTTCTCGTCGCAGTCCCAGTTGTTGAACGTGGCGACCCGCTCGTATTCCTCCAGCCAGCTTTCTGGATCCTCACATGGTTAACCGCGAAAAGTCGGCGGCTCCTTCGGCTGCCGGAGCAGGACGGGCGCAGGCGGCACAGGGGCTGTCATCGTCGCTGCCGTTGAGGTCGAAGTCTTGGTTTGCCTGGTGTTTTCAGTAAGAAGCCCGTACTCTGGCTCGAGGCCCCCTCTGCCTGCGGCTGCTTCGACTTTCCGGGTTGTCCTTTCTGTCGTCTTCCTCGCGGGTTGGGCTTGGGTCAGTACCTCGCGGGGGCGTCCGGAGCATGGACGAAGCAGCACCTCCACCAGATGTCACGTGGTCGTGACGTTGACGAAGGCAACAGTCGGCGAGTTAAAGAAGAAACTCTTTATTTTGGCCGAACTTGTGGCCGGGAAACTGAAGGT
Organism: Rhipicephalus appendiculatus; assembly: GCA_030522465.1. Classification (NCBI taxonomy): domain Eukaryota; kingdom Metazoa; phylum Arthropoda; class Arachnida; order Ixodida; family Ixodidae; genus Rhipicephalus; species Rhipicephalus appendiculatus. Next base: position 40,857 of record JALIZH010016282.1, on the reverse strand, counting down.
CAGACTACAGCAATACACGCTGCACTGAGAGCGGCGAACAGAGCGTCGGCCGTCGGTAATCTGATCATCGCTGGAACGCACCGGCTTTTATACATCACGCGTCGAACATTCTAGCCTTATCACTGGTCGTCGTGCAAGCTCTGGAATAAGCTAGACTGTTCGCGTCTTGCGCGCAATCTTAACACAACGATCTACAATAATCGTGAAGCTTCTAGAACAATCAGCCGCGGTTTGCGCTGGGCATGCGGACAGTCTTTGTGGGCGAAAACCGAGTACAACAAGAATGAAAATAAGAAACGCGCGGGGCAATATGTTTAAAAACAAGTAAATAATCGCTTACTGACTTTACAAAGATGGTGTGTTATGTGTATTGAGAACTATGAACCGTGTCGCTATAACGTAAAGCTATCGCAATCTCTTTTATATAACTTGCGCCTTTAAGCTTCTTGACTCGTCAGAATCTTTGAGAACTCTTCAGCTTGGGATTCAAGAATAGAACGGGAGAATGTAATCGGGCCCCTCTGCACATCACCTTCTGAACTGCTAGCCTTGCTTCGGTTTTAGGGGGACTCCCAAACCATGCCACAAAGAAACGAATGTCTCTGCGCGTAACATTGGCAGTTTCAAACTCTCGTGGAATGTCTACTGTAAGTACAAATGCGGAGTTGCCTCTACACCAAGGTTCTTTCTTTTGTTAATCAGCGAAGGACCTTCTACGCTTCCGTCAAACTACACGGGAACCAACGCAGCTACTCACTTTGTTCATGATTTTGATGCTGACGATGGTTAAGTACGTTTGAGCTCTTTGTAATGGATGGGTAAAACAGCTGTTTGCCACGCAGAAGTCCTCGCTTCGATTCGTACTCAAATCAAACCTTTTCATTTGTATCTTGATTTTTTGGTAAATGATTTTCATTTTACCACCCATCATTCATGTTCGCCATTAAGTCACCTCACGCAATGCCAATTCTGGTGAATATTCTTACGGAGACGTCCGTACGTCGATATGTCACGACTTGCGACCTATGCCAACGCCGGAAAAGACCTCCGTTGCCGCCAGCTGGATATCTCCACCCAATTGAAATCCCCTCTCAGCCATTTTATCTCGTGGGCCTTGACCTGCTTGGGCCTTTTGCGACGACGACTCGGGGGAAATAAGTGCACCGCCGTCGCCACGGATTCTACGACACGTTACGCGATAACAAAGGCCATGCAAATTAGTTGCGCCACTGACGTTGCGGATTTTCTCCTTCATGACGTCATCCTCATCCACGGTGCACCCCGACAGCTGCTTACGGACCACGGCCGCTCTTTCTTGTCCACAGTTTTCGACGACCTCCTTCGACCTTGTGCCACAGAGCACAAGCTGTCCACCGCCTACCACCCACAAACTGATGGTCTAACTGAACGTCTCAACCGCACGCTCACAGAGATGCTTTCGATGTACGTCTCTGAAGATCATCGGGATTGGGGCGCCACGTCGGCCTATGTGACTTTTGCATATAATTCCTCTCGACATGACACGTCGGGATTTCCACCTTTTTATCTTTTGTATGGTCGCGACCCTACATTTCCGTTTTAAACCGTCTTGCCTCCCGTGCCATCTGCTACCATGTACGCTCGCGAAGCCAACGACCGGGCTCACATGGCTCGTCAAGTCGCCCGATCTCACCTCGCCAGTTCGCAGGATATCCAAAAAGCTCGCTATGACCAGCGACATCGTAATAGGAAGTTTGCCCCAGGTGACTGGGTGCTCCTCTGGTCACCATGTCGCCGTGTAGGCCTCTCCGAGAAACTCTTGCCCCACTACGCAGGACCCTACCAAGTGTTCCGTGAAGTTAGCGGTGTGAACTATCAGATAGCACCATTGCACTTTGATACGTCACCAAGTTCACCACCTGTTGACATTGTGCATGTTTCGCGGATGAAACCCTACTTCTCTCGCACTTCTTATCCGGAGTTGCGCCGAGACGGCGCTTCAACGCCCGGGGGCCCGGTTACGGAGACAAAGTGAAGGAACATGAAGAGCGAGGGAAGCTGACTAGCGCGCGAGTGTGTTAGTCAGCCATCTTGACTCTTACCTGTGTTTTTTCCCAGTAAATACATCTTGTACATACGCAACCAACCCCGTAACAATATCAAGCAAGCCAACCGGCCCCAAGCACACCATGAGCGCGGCATGTAAACGATGGCGTGCGTGCACTGCATGTCATGATTCTTATGTTACCACCTGTCAATCATATTTGTCATGCAGTCACCTCACGCAACACCAATTTTGGTGAATATCAAGCTAGCCAACTGGCCGCAAGCACACCTTGATCGTGGCATGTAAATCATGCTGTACATGAAACGCACATCGTGATTTTCATGTTACCACCTGTCATCCATGTTGGTCATATAACCATCTCACGCAATAACAATTTTATTGAATATCAATCTAGCCATCCGGCCGCGAGCCCATCATAAGCGCGGCATGTAAATCATGCTGTACATGAAATGCACGTCATGATTTTCATGTGACCACCTGTAATTCATGTTCGTCGTACGGATACATCTCGCCATAGAAATTTTGGCAAATATCCATTTAACAAAACTGCTCCGACCACCCACAGACATTAGCGAGGCGAGCGAGTTGGACCTTTTATGTGGTGAAGCCCGCCGAGAGTGCACGGCGGCGAAGACACTTCAGGTAAAAATGCATCGTTCCGCCATCTGACGTTGAGCGTCCGGTGTCGAGACATCGCAGTGCGCGTGCATGTCCTTTTAGGCTCGCTGTCATGTCTTTTTACTAGCAGATTACATGTAGCGTTTTGTGGTAAGGGCTCTTTCTTCGTTCAATCGGTCACGCGCTCTATTCGACGGGGGCACGGTTGGCGTGAAGCGTACGCTGCTCACTATAATTGATTAAAGATAACTTACTTTGTCTGACTGACAAAGTGTTACTACATGCAGCATTAGTTGCCTTTTGTGCAAATGATTTTTTTTCTTTGTCTTTTTTTCCTGTGTGAAAACGTACCTTGACGGACTGAAATACGAAGGAAGGCAGTGAAATCGAAGACGGTTTGAGCCGAAAAAAAATTCCGCATATTACTCTCACGAGATGAGAAGGTCCGGCTGCCACGTATTATCTGTCTGATAAAGGTAAGACAGGCGGCGTACCCCTCACCACTAGCGTGCCTCCGTTGAACTGAGGGCGCGACGGATTGAACAAAGAAAGCAACCCTATGGCATAAGGCTGCATGTAATCAGCTTGCCTTTTTCAAGCGAGTAAAAAAAATTGGGGGGACCCTTAAGCTTTGCCTTTAAGAGTTGAACGCGATAGCGATATTTCGTCCCTAGTGCGTACTTCAATCACTTAGTGCATACTATGTAATGGGTAGTATGCTTTACACCAGGAGAAATTATGTGTGGCAAATGTGAGAAATGTTTTCGAACTTGCTATGCACCCACTACGTGGTGTTAAGGGATACGCGCAGTAAGGTGTGTGCCGTTTGTAATGGGTGGCTGGCTTTGAACTATGAAATCGTTATGATAGTCACATATTCTGACGCCCGATGGCAATGTACGCTTGTACCACGCAATATTCCTGGGATATTACATGCTATATTGCGACGCCTATATAAAGGACGCTTGCGTTAGCGAAGCATGGAAGTTACTTTCACTGAATTTCCAAGCAGATGAAGTTATTTTCACATTATTTCCAAGCAGAGTCGTGGCCGTGTGGGGAGTCTGCTTCTGGACGCTGTCGAGTTCAGACGCATGATGTCGTGCTCCTCAGGAGCGGTTTCAGCGGCCGCGTCTGGTCGCGGTAACAGGTCCCTTTCTCAGGATTTGGCGCAGGACAACGAGTACCAGGTCATCCTTCCCAACTTACCCTCAGGTCGCATTGTTCTTAACACCGTTTTTCTTCATGCGGATGTTAAAGCAAGGCCTTATCGTGTGGAGGACTTCAGGGACGTGCTGGCACGGCTCTCTCTGCTCCCTGATGTCACTGCATTGGGGGCATACCGCATGAGCCACGTTTGGGCGGTGACCCTTCGAAACGCGGAAGCTACAAGGAAGATTCTGGAAGCTGGTGAGGTGACTGTCAAGAACTGCCGCTGTCTTGTTATTGATCCAGCTAATCAGGACATCCGTGTCAAGTTGCACTGGCTACTACCCAACGTGCCGGATGAAGATGTGCGGTTGGCCTTTGCACCGTATGGACGAGCCACCGACGTCTCCAGAGAGAGATGGAGAGTTCATGGGCTGTCTCACAAAAGTTCGACTACGCGTCTCGTGTCCCTCAAGTTGAAGGCAGGTGTCAATTTGGACGATCTGCCGCACCAATTGAGCGTCGCAGGGGAGATGGCTCTTGTGGTTGTTGCGGGACGAGCCCCCCCCTGTGTCTCCGATGCCAAGGCAAGGGACACATTCGTCGGGACTGTCGTGTACCCCGGTGTAATGCCTGTAGACGCTTCGGGCATGAGGAGGGACAGTGTGTGAGGTCATATGCTGCTGCAGTTGGGCCCTTGAACAGCGAAGGTTCGTCCGAGCTGCTCATGGATGAGCAGGAAGCCGAGGACGCTGCAACAGCTGGAAGGGAACCTGGAACCCTGAAATCGTCGATGACGAAGCTTCCCATCCATATGGCACCAGCGAAACGCGTTTCTCAAAGCAAAATTCAACAGGAAGAGGACCATACTGCGGAGGGCGGTGAGGCACCGGAGGACGCCACCGCGGCGCCCACTGAGACGCTTGCAGACGCTACACCCAAAGAAGCTGAAGTAATGGACGCGGCGTCATTGGCGCCGACACCACCTTCTCAGGTGGCGGGGAAACGCACTCGTGAACAGACAGTTGAGGAGAAGCTAGACGCAAGCAGCGACGGAGGTCCTCCGCCTAAAGCGGTTAGTGCAAGAAGGGCGGCAATGAGGTCGCGTTCCCTCGTTCCGATGGAGGCGCGGCTGGCGGGGAAACCGCCGCCGTAGTTCTGCTGGAAAGTGTCCTGGGGGTCTGGACGCGGGGGTCGCGAGGTGAGATGTTAGCGGAACGCTTCGACTGCAGTGTGCGTTCTTATTGTATGCACGTGGTGTGTGGTCTTTTTCATGTCGTTTTCGCGTATTTTGGAAGCCGACAGCAAGTACCTGTTGATCTTTCCTGCACCCCCTAAATTTAGACAGGCCTGGGATACCGAGTCGGCGAGCAAAGTGAGCACCATATGGTTCAGGAACCCTTACTTTTTTATTAAGCCATGGACGGTAAAATATTAAAACCCTTTCGGATAGCTACATTAAATGTACGAGGGCTTAATATGCGAAGGCGTCAGTATCAGCTGAACCGTCTGCTTCGTGACAACGACCTAGATATTGTAGCTGTCCAGGAGTTCAAAATAGAAAGCGAAGAGTCAACTGATCGTATGGTGGCCACTTTCCGTCCTCATTTTAATGTTTGTGTTTCCCATGCTGTTGGCACGTCTGGTGGATGTGTGCTTTTTATTCGTAACTCTGTAAGCTTCTCTGTTGAGAATGTTTTCTCGTGCCAAAGTGGACGTTTACTTGTTGTCGATATGCTCCTATCGAATATGTGCTGCCGCGTCATTTGTTTGTATGTACCAAATTTTGAAGCAGATCGAAATCTATTTTTCGAGGGTCTTGAAGGGTTTCTGAACTGTGACAAAATTTTACTAGTATTGGGAGATTTCAATTGCGTTTGTTTTGCTTCTGACAGAGCTAAGAGTCAGCCCGTTAGAGATAGGAGTGCTATCACGCTGAATTCACTTATTAGCGAGTATAACTTAGAAGACATAGGCAGCGTGATGTCGTGGGGAACGCAACCCCAGTACACGCATTATCAACGCGACAGTCATGCCAGATTAGATAGAATATATGTACCACAGAACTCATTCCTCTCTGCTCTGGCTATGCAGTGAATGCAGTTTAATTCAGTGACCACTGCCTGGTGACTGCTATGTTTGGTGCAAAAGAAAAACGGAGCCGTTTCAACTGGTACCTCTGGGAACTTAATACAGGGATTTTGGAAGATGAAAAATTTGTTGATGACATTGCCGCAAATGCAGAGCGCTTGCTAGAGACTCAATCAACTAACTTCATAACACAATGGGAGGACTTCAAGGAGGAGGTTAAAATAAAAGCAATCGAGTGTAGTAGTGTTAGGCAGCAGGAACAAAACCGAAAAGAAAGGGATCTCGGAGAAAATCTGCAATTTATGTACACTATGGAAAACATTCAACCTGGTACTTATACGAAACCAATAAGAGAGGTTAAATGTCATTTAGAAAACATTGATATTGCTAAGTATAAAGCAGCAGCTGTGAGGGCATGAGCTGAGTCATTTTTGATGGGGGGGAAACTCCAACAAAGCGTGCACTAGCTGATGAGAAACGCTATGCATGTCAAAAAAGAGATACGCGAACTAAACCATGAAGGTCAAGTAGTCAATGAGCAGGCAGATATTCGGCGCGTTATATCGGATCATTTTGCACAGCTTTTTGGCTGTAAGCATATTTTAGACAAACGTTTCAAGGAGGATTTCATGCGACGTATGCCCAAACTCGAGGATGATGTTAAGACTCGTCTCGAGTCACCCATCACGGTTCAAGAAATAGAGAACGCTATTGAAAAGTTACCAAATGGAAAGACGCCAGGTCCTGATGGATTGGGAGCTGCATTTTATAAATTCTTTAAACCCCTGATTGCCCAAATATTGCACAAAGTCTTTCATGATGTGTATGAGCACAAACAGGTCCCTCCATCTTTCAAAACATCGTATATTGTATTGATCCCCAAAACAGACGACATTGATAAACGAAAGTTAGTTGGATCTTATCGCCCGATAAGCCTTACCAACGTAGATTATAAGATATTCATGAAAGTATTGGCCAAAAGACTCCAAAGTGTCATTACCACTCTCATTGGTACTCATCAAACATGTGGTATTAAGGGGCGTAGTATCGCAACAAATATACACATTGCACGAAGTGTGTGGGAAGTTTGTGATGTGATTGGTGATCACGTAGCAATGATTCAGTTAGACCTTGCGAAAGCATTCGATCTTGTTGCCCATGATGTGCTCTTTTCTTTACTTGAGTATTTGAACGTAGGCCATGTAATAGCTGATGGTGTAAAAATGGCGTATGCTAATTGCTCGACCAGGATAATAGTCAATGGGGAGCTAAGTGACACTGTCTCTGTGTGTTCCTCAGTTCGCCAAGGGTGCCCATTGTCACCTTTGCTATTTGCGGTCTACATTGAGCCTCTTTGCTTGGCTATAATACAAAACAAAAGCATTAGTGGATACAGCTTGCTCTCGGCTCAGGTTAAAGTACTTGCTTATGCGGATGACATCGCTGTTTTTTGTACGAACAAAGATAGTATCATTGAGGCAACAGCTGTCATTGAAAAGTTTTGCTCATACACGGGCTGCAAGATAAACTGGCAGAAAAGTTGTGGTTTTTGGCACGGTGATTGGGATACCATGCCAGAATTTTTTTCTCACATGCGTATGTACTCTGTACCAACAAAGTACCTGGGTGTACCTCTTGACAACTATCAGAGCACTGAGGATTATTGGCTGGAACAAACGTCTAAGCTAAAGGAAAAAGCAGATGCATGGCGGGGTAGGCAGTTATCTATTTTTTCGCGTGCTGCTGTGTGTAATGTTTTTCTACTGTCACGTATATGGTACGTTATGAATGTCCTAAGTGCTTCACGTTCTAGTGTTCAGAATATACATCGGGTTTTTGCAGTTCTTATTTGGGCGTCGACTTGGGAAAAAATCAGTCGAACTAACTTGTTCTTTACGGTCAAATGCGGAGGTGTTGGTCTTGTTCACTTATTTTTGCTCCAAAGTGTCTCTAGATTTATGTTTATACGGGATATGAATGACACCTTCTTACGCACAGTTATACAAACCAGGCTACGCAAATTATTACCGGAATTCATTGTGTCTTCAGGTGAGGACATGGGGGGGTTCTGTAAATGGATACTTGAGAGAGGTATTGCTCTCATACAGAATGTTGAGAGTGAGATTTTCGTCAGAATACTTGGGTGGTGTTACCAAAAAGAGACTTTATAAGGATTTGATTGATGTTTCGCTACCGACTCCTATGTACCGTTTGCCATATCGTGGATACCCAGGACAAAATATTCTGAAAAGGGTTAAGAAAATGCCAGTATCTCCAACTGCCAAAAGCTTCTTCTTCAAATTACACACAAATAGTCTACCCGTTAAAACATGGCTTGAGGAAAAAGGCATTTTTGTTCCTTGGACAACTGACTGCCTCCTATGCAACAAACCAGAGAGCATTGAACATGCTTTTATCGACTGCCGGGATGCGGTATTTTATTGGGATATCCTCCAGCGCACTATAAAAGAACAATTTCCCCTAGACCCTTACGGCATCAGGTTCCTACCAGTTGACACTCCCTATGACATAATAATGATTCTGGGTCTTCACGGTTTATGGAAAACGAGAATGCAAGTACGCAACGCCGATGTTCACGTGAAATCGTCTAGAGAAAACTTTCTAGAAAGTGTACTTCAAGTTAGGGAGCTTCTTAGAGCCCAGCCTGACCCACCAGACTGGGTCACTACTCTTGATGTACTGATAAATATGAGAGCTTTCTAGGCATGGTTCAGTGCGTGAATTACTGATGTATATTTGTTTGTACGTTGATCTTTCTGTTCTATGTTTAATAAGGTAATAAAGAAAAAAAAGAGGCGTCGCCGTGTGGTAGAACACCTGCTTGCCACGCAGACGACCCGGGTTCGATCCTCACTCGGACCCGAAAATTTTTTATTATTTATTTTATTTGCATCTTTCTCGATTTTTCGGTCACGGTCAAGATGATGATTTTTCGCTCACAACCAACGACGCCGACACCGATGCCGACGCCGGAATTTCTGCGAAACGAGCTCTTTAACGCTATCGCGTTAAAATGACTGTGAGTGTGAGGGGGATGCGCACGCGCACTGCGATGTCTCTGCAGCAGACGCTCAACGTCAGACGGCGCGGCGATGCAGTTTACTGTGATTGATGTCGCCGTTCGCGCGTCCCGACTTATTTTGCCGACGGGTGTACGTCCCTTCGCGTGCGTTAGGTAACCTACGATCACGCCTGCCACAAATAGGACGCTTGGCATGCTACGAAAATAGGTTCTCCGCGATGAAGTATCGATGAAACTGCATCCCAAGTTTGGCGTAATGATTTAGCAATAGCGTACAGCCAAGGCGGGTGCAGGAAAAGTGCAGCCACAGTAACAGGCGAAAGTGTTGACCGCAGATAAAAGTTAAGTGTCAGAAAACACCTCTGCTGCTTCATTAACAAATATTAATGAAAAAACGTGGTTAGTGGTTGTTTATTATTGTTACACGATATGGGATGACGATGCCGTCCCAGCCTCACTCTCGGTGGTCAAGAAAGAAACGCACTGAATGTTTTGAATGCACGACTAGCACTAGCGCTGCTTGGTACGAGGATTGAGGGAGCGTGGAAGGGAGAATTCAGATTACTTCTTTTTTTTCAATTTTGCATGCATATATATTCAGGCATCCATAAAAACACACCTACGCGCTTACATAAATGATAGTTGAACCCTGCCACCACATTTCTTACCCTCAATCTTCTGGCTACGCCACAGACCAGTCGAAACATTTTCATTTGCACATCTAATTAGCAGTAAAGTAGAGTGGTGGGCGAGTTGGCAATGATCCGTGATGAGTGTGAGGGCTGTCTAAATTTTCGTTTTAATAAACTTCAGTGGATAGACTGCGCTCGTATGTGTCCTCTTCGTGTGCTCCGTCCTGTTCTCGCTGAAAAGTTTTTACAATGCTAAATAGCAAAACGTCAAACGACGCAGTCATTTTGGTGACCGCCTCAACTGTATCAACAAAAAAAGCCTGCTTATTTACTGCATTGGAAACACTGAACTGATAGAGTATTTCAGACACGAAAAAAGTTTTTTGGTCTCACCGGCGCCTTAGGAACTTCGCTTAATGTTGTCTGAGTGAAGTTTTTCAGAAAATTGATTAGGGGAGTATCATCTTTTGTTTCAATTTCAAATTTCCTTTACGTATTAGGCAGACGCGGTTTTTATAACGTGTTCTATGATTTAAAACATTATTGGATTTTTCTGACATATTGGGCTCAAGATATCTCACTAGGACCTTCTTTGTTTGCAGTTTTTCGCTTGCTATACTGCGCTATGTATGGATTTCTCAGGTAGCAATACCTACTCTACAAATGGTGTGCTTGGAGTTAAAAATACTTTCAGACCACTTAAGTTTGTAGATCCGACCAAATAAGTCACAAGTTTGAGAAAATGTTAATTGCGATCCACACTGAGACGCAATTTATACCTCTTCGTTCTCCAACTAAAAATCAGCTTTCTACCTCAATCGAAAGGAAATGAACAGTGTTTGATATATGGAATGTCTTGTTGTCACTTTTGATGTTTCATCGAAGAAAATAAGTCTTGAAGTTACCCACTCACAGGAATGGAGAACTTCAAAAAGGAGACTGCCATGTGAAGAAATAGAAAGATATCCGTCAATGGTGAAGTTCAAAATTTATTTTCTTCCTTAAGAGAAAAAAATAACGCGATAATCAAACCATTTAATTTTTTTTGTTCTTGCTTGACTGAATCATCAGGTCTGAGCTTGCTGGAATCGTTCCATTCTCTTAAATCATCAAACTGTAGCTCAAGCGCGTGCCCAGCAGAGTAAGTGGTGCGGGCACGTGACAAAATGATATGTGGAAATAACGGTGATGGACTGGTTTACCTTGAGCATCGCAAAGCTAGGTCTATTGTATTTTTATCTATGCCTGTGTCCCACAGAATGCTACGCCTTCCGGATGGAGATATGCCCGTTGTGGAACGTGAGCAATGTATGCCCATGCATTCAGTGACATAATAAATAGTGTAATCATTGTAAATAATGCTTATGCTGCAGTAGTGCCCCCTCAATGCCTTACGGTTTTCATTACGCGTTCATAATGACTATATTGGCTGCTGTGTTTCAATGAAGGTTCCGCAGTGTAGGCGTCATGGGAAGTGTAGCTATGGGTGCACGATGTGGAAAATTTTCTCATGTTCGTTATGTCTCAGGCGAGTCATAGTTTTCTGTAAAAAATTGGCGCAACTTTCACTAAAGCCCGTATGCACAAATCGACGTTATCTTTCCTTTGTGGTTTTCTTATGTTTCCGTACGCTCTAGGTGCGTTATAAGGCACCAAAATATTTACAGGGTAAAAGATAACTGTAGTGAAGAAGAGGAAAAGGAAACGCTCGGACGTGTGTTGCTGTGCACCAGTGCTACTTATTCTGCCCAAGCCGTCAGTGCTTTATTAAAAAAAACTCCCCCATCTTCCGCTAAAGGGAACCATGTGTGGATGCGAAGCAGCGGGCAGATAATTAGCTTGAGCGGGAGGAACGTCGCCGCTCTCATTTCATGGCAGTGGTCCGGGCGCTCATCGCGGCGCTGCGCAGGAGAGAGAATGAGGCGCGCGCTCCGTCATTTTCATACCGCGGCGCCCCCAGTGGAGCATGCAGCTGTCACACCACCTGTCGTTCGCGCCGCTCCGTAGAGGATTCCTAGAGGAAAGGACGGGGGGGGCATAGGAGAGGAGAGAGAGGGGACGTGCATGCGCTGTGGGGGGTGTGGGACGCGTGAGCCGCTCCGTGGAGTAGATGATTCCAAGAGGAGAGAGGGGGAGAGGACGCGCATGCGCTGTGGGACGCCGGAGCCGCTCCGCAGAGTAGAGTATTTCTAGAGGGAGAGAGAGGACACGCATGCGCTGTGGGGGGTGTGGGACGCGGGGGCCGCTCCGTAGAGTAGACGATTCCTAGAGGAGAGAAATGGGGTGAGCTTAGGAGAGAGAGGGGGAGGGGACTCGCATGCGTTGTGGTGGTGTGGGACGCGGGAAGGAGGGACGGACTAAGCCCCCTCCAAACACATGCAAGCAAGATTAAGGAATGGGGTCAACCTGGGCGACAGACACCACCTGCCTAGCCATTGCTAAGCAGCCTCTCTCTGCTCTCGGCCATGACTCAAGGAATGGGGTCAACCTGGGCGACAGACACCACCTGCCTAGTCATTGCTAAGCAGCCTCTCTGTGCTCTCGGCCATGACTCTGATGACTGTGTTAGCGTTGACGGCCTACATATTACTACAGTGTTCTGGTTCACATAATGGGTGCTTCCCTACTTCATGACAGTGGCCGGACGCGGGACGGGGGGACGCGGGACGGGGACGGACAGATCCCCGAGGATAAGATGCTTCGCATCTAATAACTCGTAATACGACAGCGGGTGAACGTTACTGCAATCCCTGACCTTAACCTGGAACTTCGCGACCGAACACTTGCGAACTGCTTCAACCGCTGCAATGACTGACAGTGCCAAGAATCAGCCCGACACGGCGACCGCTTCCAGCTCCCAATGGCGCTATCCAGCGGTCCATGACCCTACTATCTTTAGCGGAACAGCTGAGGCTCTCGAGGAAGATTGGCTTCCCACCTATGCGGGCGTCACTGAGACTAACAACTGGGATGACCCGGCCAAACTACGTGGCGTCATCTTCTATCCTTCCGAACGTCGCCAACCTCTGTTTTCACAATCACCGTCGTGTGCTCCATACAGGGTTTGATTTCAAGACAGTGATCGTCGAACTCTTTGGCCAAACGACTTCAAATTAACTGCACGCTGAACAACGACTATATGCTAGCGTGCTCAACAGCGTGGTGAGATGTATACGAGCTACATCTGGAATGTAGCAAAATATGATGCCGCGTTAATGCCTCCATGAGCAAAGATTAGAAAGTGACACATGTCCTCAGAGCCATCGGGGACGAGGGATTTCAGATCCTTCTTGCACCGAACCCTGCGTCTATCGCGGACGGGGTAAGTATTTTCTTATATCGTCTTTCAGATAATTTGGCGGTGCGGCGCGCATGGCCGCGCTTGCGTTCCGCGACAGCGCCGACAGCACCTGTTCGTACCTGGACGGCAGCGTACGTTCGAATCAAACGTCGCCAGGTGAAAATCGGTTCGCAACAACCGTACTGCATTACATTGCAAGCCAATGGGCCTTGGCCGGGACCAAAGAAAAATTCATGTCACCCTGAAATTCGTATGATACGTAATTTTAACACGGAGGTTTCACTGTAAAAGACTTCGTTCGGGAGGAGGTCGCGCGCCAGCTTACCAGCGGTTGTCCTGTCTACTTCTCCGGTGTCCTTGTGCGTGTACGTTAGCAATAGGGCAGCATTTTGTGTGCTGTTTCTGAGCGATTGGCCTCTACAGCCTGACGCATCGCTGGCTGCTCCCATCAGGAGGGCTATCCCGCGGTTAACGGCTAAGGTCAAAGGTGCCCGAGTGGTACCTTTGACCTAACAATGTCTCCCTGTGGCTGCACCTCTGACCTATGCGCCAGTCGCGGCGGGACCTCCGCCGACGACATTAGCCTTCACTAAAGCAATGCGCTCGCGAACAGCCGAGCCTCCTGCGTAGCCTCCAATGCCAACTTTAAGTCAATATGTTCAGAACACCTGCGGCACACGTGACAACCGGCCCATATACTTCGCTTGCGGTTTTGCCGGCCATGTGGCGCACTTCCGCAACCGTCGCATGCCGCCTGCTCATCAAGCTGCCGCAACGCCCGGATACGGCTACCCACACGGGGGCCACCAACCATGTCACACGTCTCAGCTCAGGTTTTAAGTGCGGGGCACTTTAGGGGCGCGGGATGTCATATGCTGCCGTATGCTGTAATCGTCTGCTGTCGTTGTCGCTTGGCGTACGCAGGCAAAGCAACGTATAGCATAGCCATCTGTAGCATATTGAGCGCGCGCTCGCGCCAAGGAGATGTTTTCTTCCTCTTGTTATTCGAGTGCTTTGATTTATACATCAAAACATCATTAGTCATCTCTAACATGTTGAGCGCGTGCTCGCGCTGAGGAGAAGTCCTCTTCCTCTTTTTCATCGACAGCCTTGATGATGATAATATATCCGGAGCACTTTAGGGTGCCGGACTGCCATATACTATCGTTGCTTGAATTAACGCAGGGAAAACGACGTGTAAAAAAGGAAAAAAAAAAGAGAGGAGGCAAGCCAGAAATAGGAAGTTAACGGGAAAATTTTGAGAAAAAATGGAGATAAATTGAAATGAGGAGAGCAAAAAGACAGAAAAAAAACTGGAAAATAGGAAAAGAAAGCAAGAGCAGAGCAAAGAAAGAAACAAAGAAGACTGGCCAGCTCCCCAGTTCCTTCATGTTTGGCCCCACTAGTGCGAAGCAGTCTTAATTTTTTTCGCCGCCTTCGCGATGGCCTTTCGGCAACCATCACTTGCCGTCACCCCGTCGTCACTCACCTTCACCCTTACGTCGTCGGCAGTCACCTAGAAAGGGAAACTAGTTGCTGCTGTTCAGTAGGCACGAACTGCCAGCTGAACTGCCACGAACTGCCAGCGTCAGGCACGAATTGCCTGACCTCTCCAATATTACAGCCCGAAAGCTCACTCCTGTGTCCGGCACGAACATACCACCCGAAACGTCACTGCTTCTGCCCGTATCTTGCTCCACCGCGCCAGATGCTACCGTCATTTTTACGCGCTCGCCTACTTTTCTGCGTCGCAGGGCGCTGCCTCTTCCTTTTGCCGTCCACACTACTGCACCTGGATTATCGGCTATGCTTATGTGCAATCCGTTTCAACATCGTGTCACCTTGCTGCGCTGATTATCTTTTGGTGCTCTTCAGCCTGTTGATCCGCTTCACATCACGAAGACTTCGTATGGGACGCCCTGTTATGAGCTAGCTACGCCCTTACTTTTCCCGTTAAGCGCAGGTCATCTGCATCATCAACATCGCCATTATAAGACATCTTTGAATCGGTCTTGGATGCCGATCTGCCGCTGCCGTACCGCGCGGGAGTCCTTGCGCTTCTGCTGAATTTTCGTTCATCGTTTGATTGCGACCAACCGCGCTTGGCCCGTACGGCGATATTCTGTGACATCGTCCAAAGAGGTTCTCCTCCTCCTTTACGTCAGCAGCAATGCCGTGTGTCGGCAGCCAAGCGGGTAGGTGATTAACGAGCATGTCGATGAAATTCTGCAGCGTGGCTGTCACCCATCCCACAGTCCTTGGGCGTCTCCTGTGGTATTAGTATGGATCAAGTGCGGGCCAATACGCTTCTGTGTGGATTACCGTCGGCTAAATCACATCACTCGTAAAGACGTTTACTGGCTGCATTGCAGAGATGACGCACTTGGCTGCTTGCAGCGAGCGGAGTACCACTCATCTTTAGATCTTCGTGCTGGCTATTGGAAATGACAAGTGCCGGTGGCTGAAGGTGACTGTGAGAAGACAGCATTATTAACGCCGGATGGCTCATACAAATTTACCGTAATGCCTTTCGGGCTCTGCAACGCGCCCGCTACTTTCAAGCGCATCATGTACACCATCCTTCGTAACTATAAGTGGAAATCATGTCTGTGCTATCTTGACGACATCGTCTTCTTTTTCATCAGATCTTCCGACTCAACTTCTTTGCTTGCGTAAGATAGTGACTTGCCTCACCTCTGCCAGCCTTCAGGTCACCATCGAAATGTGTCCTTTCACTGCCTGCAAGCTAACAATATTGTGTCACGAATATCGAAGGAAGGTGCGCTTCCTGACCCAGCCATGTTTGCGCCTTGAAAGGGTTTGCAGCGCAAGCACGGAAGTGCTGAAGGAAAGGCGTAACAGCGAGGAATGAAAAAAAGGGACCACACGAGTGCTGACTACCAACTGATTTATTGTTCACGACACAGATGTACAGCCGTCATTTTTATGAAAGGAACACGCGAGCGCGTGGCCCGCGCGCTCCGGCGGCTGCTTGCAGCGCGTTCAAGCGGGAGCGAGAGCGTCATCTCGTGGCGAGCAAAACAACCAGTCATTGGTGATATGGAACCGGCGGCAAGATTGCAACCCCCTCCCCTTCAAGGCGATTACGGAAGATGCCCGGAATCTTCCGTAATCGTTTTCATCTTGCATAATCGCAAGGCCGGGAGTGTGTTGGAACGCCATAAAGACAAACTAACGCCGGAAATCGCTGAGGCGTATTTAATTAGGAAATTTGACAATGAATGCGTGAGCCAGGCTTGGGTGGCTTTGCACGAAAAAGAATTCGTGCTTTTCCATAAGGCTTAGTCTGGTAATCGTTATCATTTTACCTTCATTTTATCACGCACTCCACCGAAATGTGTCACGTTACAGGCGTCTGCTTGATAAAAGATTTGACCTGTTTGCATATAGATGTATGGTCGCGGGCGATATGAAGGTTATCTCGCGAACGTCGACTTGCCTAACGTCCCAGGGACCTAGCGGCACGTTTCGGAACAGTGAAAATCAAGACTGCGCATTCTTCTCTGCCTCGTTGGCTGTTTCACGCTACAAGGTTCACCCCTACGGCAAACTCTACACGCTTTCTCTCTATTTTTAGCCTTGCAATCGTTGTGATCAAGTGTATTCTTCGTGGGCTCTTATTTCCGCAGCCGATTACAAAATTGCTGGGAAAGATGTGTTATAGCTGGTGCTTGTTACTGTTTCGTTTAAACTGCTTCCTCATTTGGGAGTGATCGTAGCTTAAGGAACAGCAAAAAGAGTGAGTGAAGCTTACCTGATACCACCCTCTCCTCGAAAGAATATTCTGGGACGTGGCGCTGTTGCAGTTCATGGTCAATGCTCGCGCGATAACCTTCAAATCACGCTCGACTGTACATGTGTGTCGTAACAATAAATCAATTGGTAGTCAGAGCTCGTGCCGTCCTTCTTTGCTTTCCGTTCCTCGCTGTGACGTCTTTTCTTCACACTTCCGTGCTTGCGCTGCAAAACCCTTTCAATATGCACTTTAACCAAGTAGCCCAAATAGCCGTTCTTCTTCAATGCTTTGCTCCGTCGCCCAGTTTCCCAAACCCCCCAACCCTCAAGGTGCTCCGCAGCTTAATGGCGTCTGCTCGTATTCCGGCCCTTTGTATGTACGTAATTTTGCGAACACCACCGCACCACTGACGAGTTTGCTTACGGCTAGTAACGGCATGTCCGCTTGGTCAACCTCGTGTGATGAAGCCTACAAGCAACTACGTCGCCTACTTCAACGCATATCCTTCGACATTATGATCGCACAGCGCAGATCCATACCGTCGTTAGCGCCATCTGACTTGGTGCAGTCCTATCTCAGCACAGTGCGTCGTCGCGTATGCCAGTCGCACTTTGAAGAAGGCACAAGCGAACTACTCTGGGACAGAAACCGAGTGTTTGGCCATCATTTTGGCTAGAGACAAATTCCGTCCATGTATATATGGTCTTACTTGCGACGTTGTTACCAACCATGAGGCCCTTTGCTGATTTTCTTCGTTAAAAGATCCGTCAGGACGCCTCTGCCGATAGGCGCTTCTCTACTGGAATATGACATGTGTTTTCTACAGATCGGGCAGGACGCACTTCCACGCCAGTGCACTTTCTTGACTACCGATACCTTCAGATGTAGCCTCCCTATCAACGCTATTCGCATCCATGTCATCAATCCACGTCACGGATATGCCACTTGAACTGCGCAAGGATGCCCTGCTTTCAACTATGCTTAACTTGATCCAGGATTCATCGGCCACAGCTTCTTCAACAACACGTCGTCGCCAAGCCGCCCACTTTACTGTGCGCGACATCCTTTATCGCAGAAATATATTCCTGATGGTCGCAAAGGGCAGCTCGTGACACCAGCGCACATGCGTTCTGACATCTGTGCTAACTTTCATGCTGCTCCTCACCATGACCACGCCGGGGTTCTGAAAACGCATACGCAGCTCAGGCAACGTTTCTATTTGCATGGAATCTGTCACTTCCTTTGCCAGTATATTCGCGCTTGCCCGGCGTGCCAGCGGCGTAAAGTTCACCGGCGCCCTTCTGGCGAGCTACAGCCGCTTTCCTGCGCCGCTCGTCCCTTTGATCACGTCGGCGTAGTCAAATACGGCCAACTTCCCTGCCGTTCCTTTGGTAATAGATGGATCATTGTCGGCGATGATGATATGACGCACAATGCCGAGACTGCCGCACTCCCAGCCACCACCGCTCGGGAGGTTGCATCTTTATTCTGCGGAATTTCGTTCTTCGACATGGAGCACGTCCGCCTCGGTGGAACAGTGGCTACGGTGCTCGGCTGCCGACCCGAAGGTCGCGAGTTCGATCACGGCCACGGCGGTCGCATTTCGATGGAGGCGAAATGGTAGAGGCCGGTGTACTGTGCGATGTCAGTGCACGTTAAAGAACACCAGATGGTCAAAATTTCCGGAGCCCTTCACTACGGCGTCTCTCATAATCATATCGTGGTTTTGGGACGTAAAACCCCAGCTATTATTATTATTATTATCGACATGAAGCACCACGCACTGCTCACAGACAAAGACCACGTCTTCCTGTTCAACGTCATACAAGCCCTTCTTGTTGCAAGCACCATCATTCACCGCAAGTCTACAGTATACCACCCGCAAACGGGACGGCTTGACGGAGATGTTCTAGCACGCATTCAGTGACATGATAAATATGTACAGGGCCGTCCACTCTTGGTACGAACACGGCGCAGCGTGGCCGCGCTCCGCGGGGCGCCAGCGCACTCGATGCGGCCGCGCATCGAAGCTAATTGGCGCAGGCGCACAGGCATTGCCTGATCTTTTATGATGCGCTCGAACGCCGTGCTTGGTTTGCTGTGAAGCACGCCCCATTATCAGCATGCCAGTAGCGATTGAGCGCGCCGCAACGGCATTGCAGGCAAGCGCGCTTCGCTTACTGCAATTTTGTGCAATTTTCCGGGCACGATGTGAGTGGTTCCTCCTTTCACTGTGCCCTCTGTTAATTGCATGCATCTTTGGAAATTGCTCAGTATTGCTTTGGTTTATGGAATTTAACACCGCAAGGCGACTGTGCCTGTATGAGAGACGTTGTAGAATTTGGCTGTGGATGATTTCGATCACCTGTGGTTCTCTAGCTTTGGCTGGCACTACGCAGCACACAGGCGTAATTGAAATCCGCGCCGATGAAAATTCAGCCAAACCGACTGTGCTTCGGTAGCGCAACACTGATCGCGAGGTATGTTGACTGTCTTTATGCATACTGGAATATTACGGATCGTCCAGACTCTGCAGACAGGCACCTAAGAAACGGGTTTAATGCACCCCTGGACGACTGTGCTGCCCTAGTTTGCTACGTTATAAAGCGTGAATCAGCGTTTCCGCTGCTTTCCTGGCTTGTTATTTGGATACAGTGGTACTGCCTCTTGTTGTCACGTGCTAGGTACCCCTTTTTCTGCTCCAACCCACACTTCCCTGCAATGGAGTTACGCGAACAGTGACACTTTGCAATGCTTGCCAGTTTACCCAACGTCGTGCAACAGCTTCTTGGTTTTGAGTGCGGAGCATTTTAGGGGCCCGCGCTCTCGTGTGATGTAGTATGCTGTGATCGTATGCTGTCTTCGTCGCTTGGCGTAACGCAGGGAAAACCACGTATAGCATAGCCGTCTGTAGCATATTGAGCGCGTGCTCGCGCCAAGGAAAACTCGTCTTCTTCCGTTTGTTCTTCAAGTGCCTTCAGTGTCGGACCCCTGAAGTACGGAGCACTTCAGGGGTCCGGACTTTGCTATGCTGTCATCGCTTCGCGTAATGCAGGCAAAAGCTCGTATAAAATTAGAAAAAAAGAGCAAGCAATTGAGAAATAGAATGAGGAGAAAAAGGAAGAAAATTGGAAGAAAAATAGAAATAACCAGAAATAAAGAGAGAAGACAAGACAGAAAAAAATCTGGGAAAGAAAGAAAGAGAGCAAGAAAGAAAGAAAGAAAGAAAGAAAGAAAGAAAGAAAGAAAGAAAGAAACAAAGAAAGAAAGAAAGAAAGAAAGAAAGAAAGAAACAAAGAAAGAAAGAAAGAAAGAAAGAAAGAAAGAAAGAAAGAAAGAAAGAAAGCCGAAGAGAAACAAGGGCCACCCAGCTCCTCGCTTCCTTCAGGGTTGGCACCACTAGTGCGAAGCTGCCTTAATTTTTTTTTATGTTCAGGTCTTCTGAATTGTTCTATTTACCATCTCTAGACAAATGGCCTAGTCGAACATCAGGAGCAGAAAAGTCAACAGCTGTTCTGTTCCGGTGATGCAAGCAGATGCATACCATCTATATGGACATGCCAAGTGTTACAGTCGGAACGCTCCCGTCATCTCCTGCAAGCCGGCCTTCGCTACAGTGACACAAACAATTATGACCAATGGATACATGACAACACATTCCACAAGACACTGCTTCACTTCATACACAACACCGGCCTAACGGCGCACATTTAATACAAATATACACAACAAATATTATGCCTTAATGTCGCAAATAAAAAAAAAAGAAATTAATGTCGCAAAACAACACAGAAAGGTCAACAGAATTTTCAGAAAGAATTCACGTAGAATTGGATTCAAACGCCTCTTACAGAATCCTGTCGTTCATCACATCCACCTTTAAACATCGTACAATGTGAGGCCAATCCATTCGTCGCTAAGCTGAATCCACGGGATCTACCTTGCATACTATCCTAAAAAAATTGAAGCCCATCCTGAATTAGCCTGTCCCCTCAGTGGTCTTCTGCATCATGGCTTCTCAAGACGACTCCAAAGCTATTGTGGTTCATGCTAACATGGGCTTGACTATCTCGTTACTGCTGGCGACGCTGTTATGAGGCTGCAATTGGTTTCCAAGCTATGTGCCTCGTTTAGCGAGGAGAACAATGCTCGAATAGTTTTTTTTAATGCTTAAGCCACAGGTCGCTCTTCTAGTCATCGTGCTTCGTTCGGCTGCGGTAACCCCACAATTTGGAGATTTAATTTACGTATAATGCTCTTTCCACTTCGTTACCACGGCGAGTTATTTAATAATGGTTAATAACGGTTTCGTAAGGCTAAACAAGCCCGAGGGGTCGAAATTAGTGCTTCTGTATATGCTACCGCAGGTAAGGGACACTAGTCGATATTGTCCCGAGCCGTTTTCTATAACGTCTCTCATATAAGCATAGTCACTTTGCAGAGTTAAATCCCTTACACCAAAGCAACGCTGAGCTGTTCGCAAAAAAAAAAAAATACATGCAAAGCAAACAAGAAGGATTGTGTCGGTGAAAAGAGGGACAACCCAGTTGCTTTAAGCCAGATCCCTCAAACTCACCTCAGCTAGTGAGACAAGGTCACGAAGTTTAGTCCCACAAGAGCCGGGAGAGTGAAGAAGGGGTTGAAGTGGGGACGTGAGGTGCGAGGTGCTGAACAAAATGTCACCTAACGCTACCTTTTGAAAGAACGCATTTCTCATATCTCACATGTGGATCATTTCTGAACGGGGGGCTTGGCGTCAGGATTCGAGAAACATCGGCCCTAAACTCCAGAATGACTCAACACTGGACGCCGATTCCGAAATAAGGAGATTTTGTTCCACGGTTATATTTCAATACATGCATCCGCATGGAGTGCCTCACGAAAAAAAATGCTTGAGACAAGTCCCGTCTTTTTAGCTTAGCGGAACAAAGAGTAATTGATCGCAATAGGGCAAGTAAGTGTTGCGAGTATCAGTTAGCAATACCACAAACATTTTATTCCTGGTGAAGCCACGGGCCACGTGTTCGAGACTCCTTATTTAAGCGGAAAACTGCACAACACGGTGCACGAACTACACAACAAGCGCAGCGCGCTTTCCTGCAATGCCGTTGCGGCGCGCTCAATCGCTACTGGCATGTTGATAGTGGGGCGTGCTTCACAGCAAAGCAAGCACGGCGAGCGCCTCATGAGAGATCAGGCAGCGCCTGTGCGCCTGCGCCGATTAGCTTCGATGCGCGGCCGCACCGTGTGCGCTGGCGCCCCGCGGAGCGCGGCCATGGTGCGCCGTGTTCGTACCAAAAGTGGACGACCCTGTACGTCGTTATGGATCACAGTAACTGGGACGCTGTTTTTCTATTTGTCAATTGCGCCTACAATTCTGCCACACAAGCTAGCACAGAGCTTTCGGCGTTTTTCTTGCTATACGTACTACATGAGCCCGCACGTACCATGGATGCCATGTTTGTATAACGACCCGACGTTTCCGAATGCCCGCCGGTGTCTGAAGCGGTGACATACGCTGATGACTGTAGGCAGCTCGCTCATAAACTTACAACGGCTGCTCAAAGTGGAGAAAAACTGCGACATTATAAAGATGCGTCTATGCCACACTTCCCGACTGGTTCTTTCGTTTGATTGTTGATTCCGCCTCACGGCCTTTTGACATTCAAAGAAGCTTTTTGCGCCCTATGATGGACCCTATGGCATCAAAGAGTGCACGTCCCCTGTCAACTACATAGTTGGAACCCGTGACGCCGTCACACTACCTCAGACATCGCGGTCGTGACACTGTTCTTGTCAGCAGACATAAACCATACAGTCACGGGGTCGTGACACTGACGAAGGCAGCAGTCGGCGTGTCCAAGATGAAACTTCATTTGGCCGAACTTGTGGCCGCAAAACTGAAACTCAAACTACAACATTGAATGCACGCTGTGCACTTATATCGGTGAACAAAGCGGCCGTCGATAATCAGATCCGCGACAAGACGCTTCTGCATTTATACTTGCGACATCGAACATTCGAGCGTTATCGCTCGCGGCCACGTTTCTTCGAGAATAAAGTCAGCTGTTCGCGTTTGTGCGCACGAGCGTAACAGACGATCCTAAAACAATCTGGAATGCTTCCAGAGATTATGGCGTCGTTTGCGCAAGGCAGTATCTGCAGGTGCAGTGGGCCAGTATCATAAAACATAGAAATGAGTGTGTGTGGCAATGCCTCCTGCGCCTTAAGACGCCAGGATGGCTCATCTTCTCTCCCGTGGGCTATTGTAGTGAAGAGGAGGAACACGATACGCTCAGGCGTCTGTTCCTGTACGCGTGATCTTCGTTTTTTAACGCGATAGCGTTAAAGAGCTAGTTTCGCAAAAAATCCGGCGTCGGTGTCGGCGTCGTTGGTTGTGAGCCAAAAATCATCATCTTGTCCGTAATAATATAAATATGTCCGTAATAATATAAATTTCCGGGTCCGAGTGAGGATCAAACCCAGGCGGTCTGCGTGGCAAGCAGATGTTCTACCACACAGCCACGCGATGGCTTGGAAACACAGCAAAAATAACTTCCTCTGCTTGCAAGTGCAGTGAAAATAACATTCACGCTTTACAAACACACGCTCCTGTATACAGGCGTCACGATACAACATGTAATATCGCAGTAATATTCGTGGTACAAGCGTACATTGCCATCGGGCGTCAGAACATGTGAATATCACAACGTCGCGATTTAAAGCCAGCCACCCATTACAAAAGGCACACACGTTACTGCGCGTATTCCGTTTAGACCCCGTAGTGGGCACATAGCACGTTCGAAAACATTTCTCGCGCATAATTGCTCGTGGTTTAAAGCAAGCTGCCCATTACATAGTATGCTCTAAATTATTGAAGTACGCACTAGCGACAGGATATCGCTATCGCGTTCCACTCTTAAAGGCGAAGATTAAGGGTCGCCCATTTTTTTTTACCTGAGCCACATCGACTGCGCGAGTCGTCAGGGCTTTATTACTAAATCGTCATGCAACATCTACATGAATTGTCAGAAAATATTAAGCTATTTCGTTTATCAAATGCCCTAAACAGAAAGAAGGAATAAGGAAAACGCGAGATAAAATAAGGTTGGTTTGTGAATGCTGGTCTAAGTCCTCGAAGGCTGGTCAACGCACAGCTGGTGGGCACCCAGCTGGTCCTCGCTTGACTAGAGTTTTGTGCTCTCAGCTATCTCTTTCAGACCCCTTGCTATAGTATACTGTACATGTCTGTGTTTGACCTCTTATATGTGTCTTTTAAGCGAAGCATTTCTTAGCGAACTTCGGCGACTTTGAGCGTATCTATCTATCTATCTATCTATCTATCTATCTATCTATCTATCTATCTATCTATCTATCTATCTATCTATCTATCTATCAATCTAGCCGCCTACGGCTTTGTGCTCTCCTGGCCGTATCGTTAATGAGATTTATACCAAAATTGGTATGGCATAACATGACTGTATGACAAACATGAATGACTGGTCATATTATGAAAATCGTGACCAACTTGTCATGAAAAGTATGGTTTACACACCATGGCCATAGTGCTCCTGAGGCCGTTTTCTTAACTTGATATATCCAAAAATTGGCACGATGAGACAGTTCTGCATGACCAACATAAAGGAGAGGTGGTAATTTGAAAATCATAACCTACATGTCATCTACAACATGATTTACATGCCACGCTCATGGCGCGCTGACGGCCGCTTGGCTAGCTTTATATACAGCAAATTTGGTATTGCGTGACGTGACTGTATGACAAACATAAATGCGAAGTGGTCATATGGAAATCGTGACATGTCATGTGCAACATGACGTGCATGCCACGCTCGTGACGCTCTCGTGACCGTTTCGCTAGCTTGAGATACATTAAATTTCGTATTGAGTGACGTGACTGTATGACGAGCATAAATGACAAGTGGTACTATGGAAACCGTGACATGTCATAGGCAACATGACTTCCATTCCACGCTCATGGTGCTCCCGTGACCGTTTCACTTGCTTGATATACACCAAACTTGGTATTCAGCGACGTGACTCTATGACGAGCATAAATAACAAGTGGTAATATAAAAATAATGACATGCCATGTGCAACATGACTTGTATGCCACGCTCATGACACTCTCGTGGCTGTTTCGCTAGCTTGATATACACCAAATTTTTAAGGCAAAAGCCTTTAATGTATCATGCTCACGTCCGTCCGTCCGGTCGTCCGTCCGTCCGTCCCTCCAGTTGTGCCTTGGCACGGTGCCAGGTGGGCGCCGGGGCGCGCAAGCGGACACCGTTAGCGTTGGACTCTACAGCGCTCGCGCTTTGCTTGCGTAGCGTCGCTGTGCCCGGCGTCTCTAATCGTGCAAGGAAGGAGACGCGCGCATTACGTTCCATTCTGACGGACGCCGTCTCAGTGGGCACAGGCGTTCAAGGAACACACTTTGAAATTGACAGTATCCGTCAATTTAAACGCTGGAACGCGGATGGCGTCTGCACAATTAAGCGAACTTAAGGGCAGGTGGTAACATGAAAATCTTGGCATGCATGTCATCTTCAATGTCATTTACATGCCACGCTCATGGTGCACTTGCCTCCAGTTTGCTACCTTGATATACACCAAAATGTGTATAGCGCGACGTGACTGTATGGTGAACACAAATGACAGGTCCTAACATGTAAATAACGATATGCATCTTATGTACAGCATGACTTCCTTCTTGCTGGCTACTTCGCATTACATCGATTCCCACAGTGCCTGGGAGCTGCCGGTTTTTTTTTTTGTGTGTCTGTGTCTTGCTATCCCTTTCTCTCAGTCTATTTCTTTCTCTGTCTATATTTTGCTCTCAGCCATTCTTTTCTTTCTCCCTTTTTTCTTTGTCTCTTTCTATGGTTATCTCTGTTTCTGTAGTCGTTCGCTCTTTCTCCTTTAATCTATTTCTATTTCTCTCTTTCTGTACTCTACTATCCTCATTTCCCTCCTCCTCACCCTCACACGCATTTCTTACGCCAATGATATAATATGCTATACAAGGCTATACTGCGCTCTGCTGGCGTGCCTAGATAGCCGGCTAGTTACGACGCTACCTGCGGATCGAAATAGTTTTTTTCGCAATGAATCTGTCTTTATCTACCTTTCTATGTCTCTTTGTCTTTCTGTTGTGTCCCAAGCGCACCTTTGTTCCCGAGCGAGCCCCCGAACGTCTCGAGTGAAGCGGTACACCGTTCCTGCGGACGTCCGGTTGTCGACTCCTTCCCTCTCCCCCCGCTCGTTACATACGAGTCACCGCGCGTTTTCCCGGCAGTTCGGCTGCCGCCTCCAAGTAGGAATAAACACGTTTTTAACCGTTCCTGCCTGTCTATGCTTTTGAGGCTACCGCGCCCCGCGCGTACGTCTCTGGGCCGACGACACATCCGGACATAACAGTGGCGACGAGGAAGTGGATTTGGACCTGCGCTACGCAACGCTTTTGACAAGCTACAAGTCATGGGCTCCAAAATCGGCTACCCGAATTCAACGGCTCATCATGGTCATCGTGGTTTGGACGCCTCCAATTTTACTTCGAGGCTAACAACATCACTGATGCAGCAATGAAGAGAGCCAACCTGCTAACGCTGTGCGGGGAGCATACATACGACACAGTCTGTGCCCTGATTCAGCCACGCACTCCAGCAACCGTAGACTACGACGACATCGTAGCTGCGCTGCAGAAGCACTACGACCCAAGACCATCAGAGGTCTACACCCGAGCCCGCTTCCAACGGCGAGACCAACTGGAAGGCGAAACAGTGAGCGAATATGTGGCGGCACTCAAAAAGCTCGCTGCTGACTGTAATTTCGGCCCGTCGACCTTGACAACTTCAGCTACTGCGCAGGAGGGAGGATCGACGGCCACACCTGCTAACACCACTATGCTCCCCTTGGACGTTATGTTGCGGGACCGTTTTGTGTGCGGACTGTGCGATGAAGGTCTCCAACAACGCCTGTTCGCGGAGACTAGTCTGACCTTCTCCAAAGCATATGACATCGCCCAGCGAGCGGAGAGCCCCGGTCACCAGCAGATGGATATTCGACGGAACGTCGAACCGGTACATCACACCAGTCAGCAGTCAGGCCATTCCACGTCTACGCCTAATGGAAGGAAAAAACACAGCGCTGTTGGCGATGCGATGACATGCACGATCCCCAGGTATGCCGATTCAAAACAGCTACCTGCAACTTTTGCCAAAAACGGGGACACCTTGAAAAGGCATGCATCACCAAGCGCAAACAGCTCCGGCCGAAGAATTCAGTGCAACGGAACAACAATGTCGAGGCACAAGAGGGCCAGATGCCAGTTAACACGAGCACACCACGGACGTCATCGGCACTGTATGATCTAATCGCCGTTGTGAACCTCGGCACGAGACCAAAGATTACCACAGAAATCATGGTACACCAACGCCCCATCAGGTTTGAGGTGGATTCCGGAGCAGCGTGTACGCTCATCAGCGAGGACACCTTTCGCGCCACTTGGCATGAGAACGCGCCAGCTCTCCAGAAAGACGACACGCAGCTGAGAACGTGGTCCGGACATTCCCTTCCTCTACTGGGCTGTGCCAACGTAGACGTGTACTACAACGGTCAGACCCATCAGCTACCACTGCTTGTCGTCCACGGCTCTGGATCAAGCCTGTTGGGACGAAATTGGTTCACCTCTCTTGGAGTGGTCATTGGCGGAGTTCACACACACCCAGCTATCCGTCAGTGGAGCAGCTTCAAGAGAAGTACCAAGCGGTTTTCTCCGAAGAAATACCAGGAAACAACGGACCTCCAGTCACACTGGAACTGCGGGAGAATGCGACGCCTAAATTTTTGAAAGCTAGGTCGGTACCTTTTGCCCTACGAACGTCAGTCGAGAATGAGCTTGACCGACTGCAGCAACAAGGAATCATCGAACCGACGCAACATTCAGAATGGGCTACACCACTCGTTGTCGTCCGAAAGAAGAACGGTACCCTACGCCTCTGCGGAGACTACCGGAGCACTGTGAACCTGGCGACAAAAGCATCTTCCTACCCACTACCGACCCCAGAGGAGGTTTTTAGCACGCTTCGTGGTGGAAGGATCTTCAGCACCTTGGACTTGACACAAGCCTACCAGCAACTGAAGGTGAGCGAACCAACGTCTGCACTGCTCACGATAAACACCATTAAGGGTCTCTACAAAGTCAAAAGGCTACCATTCGGCATAGCTGCAGCACCAGCAATCTTCCAGAAATTAATGGAGTCTACACTTAACGGGATCCCGGGAGTTTGCGTCTACTTGGACGATGTTATTGTCGGTGGCGCCTCCACTGAGGAGCACGCGGAGCGTTTGGAGCTCATCCTTGAAAGGCTATCAAATGCTAACTTGCGCATCAGCAAGGAAAATGTGTGTTTGTGGTGCCTGAAGTGAAGTTTCTTGGACATCAAATTGACGCGCACGGTATTCACCCCTACTGAAGACAAAGTGCGAGCAATCACCAAAGCACGAGCGCCTACTAACAAGCAAGAGCTCCAGTCGTTCTTAGGGCTATTAACGTTCTACGACCGGTTCTTAGAAGATCGAGCTACAGTGGCCAACGATCTGTATCAGCTTACTCCAGAAAGAAGTCCCATGGAATTGGTCGCCACGCCACCAAAAAGCATTTGTTGCCCTTAAAGAACTACTTCGGAAGTCTACTGTTCTGCGACACTACGACGAAAGGAGACCCCTTCTGCTAGCCTGCGACGCATCACCGTACGGAGTGGGAGCAGTCCTCTCCCAAGCTGACGACCAGGGACGGGAAGCCCCGATTGCTTTCGCATCGCGCACCCTATCGCAGGCAGAGAGGAATTATTCCCAGCTAGATAAAGAGGGACTTGCCATCGTCTACGCAGCAGACCACTTCCGCCAGTACATTACCGGCAGAAGAGTGACATTCATTACAGATCATCGGCCCTTATTGGGTATAATGGGTCCCCAGAAGCCAATGCCACAGACACTGTCGCCGCGAATGACACGATGGTGCATCAAGATGTCGGCGTACGATTACGAACTCGTACATCGCACTGGTAAGAAACACCAGAACGCTGACGCACTAAGCCGCCTGCCGCTAGACACCACAATCGACGAACCACCCCGCCAGGTGACATACTCATGTTCGAGGCGCTGCCGAACCCTCCGCTAACAGCTGACAGGGTAGCAGCATCAACGCAGGAGTGCACTGTCTTGAAGGAAGTCTACGCAGCTATACAAGAAGGCAACGTGCAGAAGCTAAAGCGTGACCACTTCAACGCTTACCGCAAGCGAGCTACGGAGTTAAGCACTCATCGCGGCTGCATCACTTTGGGATCAAGAGTTGTGATTCCGGCAGCACTTCGCGAACAAGCCATGTCGCTTGTCCACGCAGGTCATCGAGGCATTGTTGCCATGAAGAAGTGTGCCAGAAGTTATATGTGGTGGCCTGGTATCGACCATGACATAGAATCAACAGTGCAAGATTGCCAGCCTTGTCAATGCAACCACAGAGCCCAACCAAGAGCCCCTATTCCTGAATGGGAAAGACCAGACACGCCTTGGCACACCCTGCACATTGATTTTGCTGGACCTATCGAAGGGTGTTCATTCCTGGTGGTTGTAGACGCATACACCAAGTGGCTTGAGGTAAAGCAAATGACTACAAAAACATCGGCAGCAGTTATCGACACTCTCCGGTCGTTGTTTGCAACGTTCGGCCTACCACGCAAGGTAGTCTCGGACAACGGCACTCCGTTTGTGTCCACGGAGATTCTCAAGTTTTACAGCGACAACGGCGTCTCTTCTGTGAAATCAGCCCCTTACCACCCAGCGACGAACGGACAAGCCGAGCGCTACGTGGCAGAACTTAAACGCGCCCTTACTAAAGATCAGACTGGGACAATGCAACGCCGCATCGCGCGATTTCTCTTCAGGCAGCACAACACTGTTCAAAACACCACAGGGCAAACGCCAGGAAGATTGATGTTCGGACGAGAAATGAGAACCCAGCTGACACCAATTGTCCCGGAGCCCTCAGCGGAAACCCCTCAGGGGGAAGAAAAGCTCCCACGTAGCAGGAGAATTGAAATGGGACAACGCATATACGCACGCCAGTTCAACAGAAGACCCGGCTGGGTTGAAGCGACGGCACTTAAACGCATAGGTTTGCGGTCATGGCTCGTCGACATAGGCGGAAAGGCCACTCGCCGCCCCCTTAATCAGCTACGTCGTTCAGGTAATTTGCCAAGGGAGGCTCCCTTTCAAGCAAGCACCTCGACGGAAGCTTCGTCCCACTTAGCCTGGCATCTCGCACCAGATGAATCGGCGCCGCCGCCGGCCGGCCCTGAACGGGAAGAAAATGACACCCAGCAAGCGGAGGCTCCTCTTGCTTAAGGTACGAACACACTGGCGGCGCGGCACTCTCCCGCGCGCCGCTCGCGAGAACCCGCTTTTCTCTTTCTTCCCGCGGAGCGTCAGGGAATTTCTGCCGCCGACCAAATTGCTCCGTGCACCATTTTTGCCGCTGCCGCCGCTTGCCGCGCAAGCAACCTACCAATGAGCGCCTGCTTTTCGTCCTCACCCGTGTGTCGTCTGCGCCCCCGCACCACCTCTCTCCGTCTGTCGCAGATGGTCGAGTCGATGGGCGCGCGCGCCTCGACATGTCCAGTCCTGTCTCGCTACTCACGCGGCGCCGCCAATGTGGACAGCAGGCCGCTGCTTGCCGAGCGGAGGCGCCGACGGGCGGCACGCCGCCGCGGCAAGCTTTCCGCCAGTGTGCACGTACCCTTACGCGCCCAGAGCGTCCACGCGCCCACGGCGACCCCCAGATCGCTTCCAAGCGACAATCTAAGGAGGGAGGAGATGTTGTGTCCCAAGCGCACCTTTGTTCCCGAGCGAGCCCCCGAACGTCTCGAGTGAAGCGGTACACCGTTCCTGCGGACGTCCGGTTGTCGACTCCTTCCCTCTCCCCGCTCGTTACATACGAGTCACCGCGCGTTTTCCCCGGCAGTTCGGCTGCCGCCTCCAAGTAGGAATAAACACGTTTTTAACCGTTCCTGCCTGTCTATGCTTTTGAGGCTACCGCACCCCGCGCGTACGTCTCTGGGCCGACGACACATCCGGACATAACACTTTCAATACTCGTTCTCTCTTGCATGAGAGTTATTGCATCCCAAGCTGGACTAATCAGCGCACGTATCCTGAGAGTGAAGATGAAGAGGAAGGCGATGAAGAAGAGAGCGGAGAGAGTGCGTGCCGGTTAATCATGATGATAATTTTCTACCTGCGAGGCACGTAAAACCGCCAGCATATTAGTGCTGCTGTAATATAGTGAGCGCGTGTATGAGAGTAGCATCAGCTGGCTATCGTCCCTACAAGAACAATCTATACTATCGTAGTTACAGAATAATTTATACAGTTAGTTGACACAAATTAAAACATTTGTCACAAATTTAAACATTTGTGTCATAATTTTTGCTGTAAAATATTTAATTATGTTCCTGCGCATATTATGGTTCATCCCGCAAGTACTGCGTATTGGTAAACGACGCACATCATTTGTGCTGTTTTTTGAATTTTGAAGAATACTCGGAAACGCTTTTTTTATAATACGGCATGTTTATGTCGTACCTTCAAAAGTGATGTAAAGGAATTGTTATCAATCAGTAATGTTATGACTATTCGGCACCTCTGATGAGCACAATGCTAAAGAAGATAGTAAAAAATACAGGTACCTGCCAGGACAAATCCGCAAAACAAAATGCAACCGGCTCCCATGTTTTCTCAATCTGGCGTAGGTAGTCTCTGAGACGCCCATCGAAAGAATACTGTTTAACTCGCTATTGAGTGTACACTTCTAACCTACGCCGCATGTTCCTAGAAACACCAGTTGTGTGTAAGTGGCAGTGCAGCCTTCCATTCGACTGCAAAAAAGAAAACGAATTGCCGCCATGACATGGGGGAAGTGCGTCAAATGTGAGTGGCAACTTCTATTTCTCACACTTTGCTGCGAGTTCACACATGATCTTTGAACTTTTTTGCTTAAGAGCATGAAAGCCGTTCGTATTATGTTGTTTTGGTTTTCAGAGACACATGATACGGTGGTAACACTTTAATGAAGTTTGCAGAACCAAATAAAGTATCAGTTTTATATTTACTGGGACACTCAGCCGTCATGTCAGAATATGTTTGTCCAGAAGTGTCGTCTATCACTCGCCATTTGTGCAGAGAGAGAGAGAGAAAACAAAAACAGGAAATATGTCCTATTCTAAGTATACGAAGAATTACTTCAATGAAACGCATATTCGACTCATCAAGTAGACTTTTCATGAGCTGGGGTTTATCGTCCTCTCTCGATATCCATCAATGTCACCTTCTAAAGGTTAGTGCTGTACAAACGACTAGAAAGTGTCTCTTTGCCGGGAAACTTTCTGTGGAAATTTCACCATTTGCTGCCGCTGGGTGTTGATCTTTTCTTTCGTTTTATGGATGTCAATGTAGCTACGAATTCAACAGAAACAAATACCGTGGCCTTTGTGGTTTCCGATATTGTGTTCAGTCGCGTAATATAGGTGCGTGCAAAGATTTTATAATTAGCGCCATCAGAGCATTTAAGAAACCCGCAGGAAGTGCTAATATTTAGTGTCTTGTGGTCTTAGCCATTTTACTGTAATCCTAGAGGCATAGGATTCCTAGAGGCAAGTGTGAGCCCCAGCGAACCTTCAACCTTAGTGTTTCCAACAAAAGAAGCCTTTTTGGAACAATTGGTGTTTGTTTCTTGCATTGTGTGAGATTTCTGTGGTATATGTCAATATGCTGTGTCTGTTTTTTAAGTTGTGTCCGTGAGAGATCAACTAATTCCGCAAAAAATTTCAAGAAGCTCTTCGTGTTGATATTTTCTCAGCAGAAATTGTTTGCGTAGTCATGTTACACTCGCTACGTTTTATTTTCAAGGAATAGCATATGTGGTCTATCAGCATTTCGGTTGTCGCGACGCGTAGTCTATCGCACAAATTTGACACAATTACTTTTAATATCTGGTTCGCCGATGAGCGAATTTCGAAAACTTACGGACGCACGAGTTGCGCTCCTCTGTTTTCAAAGGATGGCTCGTTACTATCCCAATGGAAGTTAAGAATAGGCGAGATTCTGTAGGCACCAGTCGCTAAGGGTAGTCCTTATGCCCAATACCTCCTCGCTTCAGCTATAAGGGTTTCGTTGAACCATATAAGGTGCTATCATGGTCTAATATATTACGTGTAAATGATTTCTAGATGCTTAGCAGGAACCTATCGTCAGAGCCCCATCGCTTCCCGGATGACACTTATAGGATGATAATTGTTTCCTTCGTTTTAACTTTCACACTATTTAAGTGCGTGAGAATGTTCAATTCTTTCTAAGAGTGCGCACAAACTTGTGTTCGTGTTTCACAAGCTACCGGTCTTTGTTTAGCTTCAGGATAACATTTCGTCGTAAGCCTTTTTCTGGGAAATGACAATAGTATTTGTGCTTCTCAGTTGAGTAAACATAGAAATTTTAGCCCTCAGAGATCCCATCTCACTTATTCATAGAGAGGATTTCTTTTTGGCAGACTTGATGCTTTCAGGTTTTGTTCGAGGGTTTTCATGTTCACTTGCATCTTTATGCAAGTTAATCGACGGTTGGCTTACGCATGCGCTACCACTATCATCGATAAACGATGCCTCAATCACCAGACGCGTTTATCTATGTCGGTCGAATAACTTGAATAAAGATGAAATCAAATGCCTTAACAGTTATCTTTCACGTAGACCCCACGCGTGCGAGACTGATAAATTCGCATATTGCATGGGCATGCGCAGATAAGTCTTTGTGCCTTCTTTCTTTTCCGCCGTTGAGCGCATCTTGGGTTGTTAGTAGGCGTTTGTGTAGTCCTGACTTTTTTCTTGTGTCCGTCTTTGCACGCCCTGTCTTTTAGAATGAAGACGTACCAACTAGCTCAGCTCCCTGTTATTTAAATTTCGTTGCTATTCGCGTAGTACTATAACGTGTGTAAGTTTTTTAAGCCAAAAATATGTAATGATGACGCATCATAAACTTCCAGTATGAAAAATGTACCACTAACACATTGTGTATATGTATCTTTTCTTTTCATTATCCCATGGTATCCATTGTATCACTTGTATTTATCTGTGTGTTTTTATTATGCTCTATATTATACTATCTAAAAACTTTTGATGTAACCGTTTCTGCCTGGTTCTTGTATCATTCACCTTTTTATATCATTTTTATTCTACTACTTCTCTGTTTCACATGCTGTGTTCTTGCGTATCCTTTTTGCCCAATTCTTGAAAATATGTACATACCTTTCGTGTATACAATTTCTGTCATGCCTCCCTTACTCAATGCCCATGTGGCCATGTAAGGTACTTTCAAATAATAATAATAATAATAATAGAATAATATCTGGGGTTTTACGTCGCAAAACCACCACATGATTATGAGAGACGCCGTAGTGGAGGGCTTCGGAAATTTTGACCATCTGGTGTTCTTTAACGTGCACTGACATCGCAGAGCACACGGGCCTCTACCATTTGGCCTCCATCGAAATGCGACCGCCGCGGCCGGGATCGAACCCGCGACCTTGGGGTCAGCAGCCGAGCACCGTAGCCACTGTTCCACCGAGGCGGACGTACTTTCAAATTAATACATTAATGAATAAGTAAATAAATAAATAAATATCTTGCACTATGTCCAAGAACATCAGCAGTTTTCGCGCTTTGATTTTCAACAGGCTTTTACCTGATTATTAAGAGGAGCCTGTCTGTTCACCACGTTTGATAGTTCAGAGGAAAATATTTGATGCGAATTTTCGTTTTCCAATAGCCATGTACCACTTTTTTCAGGAACTCCCTTGATTTTGCAAAATTAGTTTTATTGAAGATTACCGCTGTTGTAGCACTATACCTTACCAGGACATATATATGCAGTATTTAAAGCTTACATGTGGCTTCAGTATGTTTGAAAATGAATAGAGCATAATTGATAACTGTTACGAAGTTAAAGCTTTGTGTTACTGCCAAATATATAATAAGAATGCATTCAATGATGTTTTCTTTATTATAACCGTTTTTGCCCCTCATGGATCACAGACTTTCGTAAAGTACTGGGAGGCTTCCACTGCAAGCGCTTGCAAATGAAGCCTCCTCATGACTTTGAGCACTTGTATAGAAATAGGAAGGACTTGAGCTCCATAAATGTACAAGTCTTTAGCAACGGAGAGGATGTCATGATCCAGCGGACCGTGACGTGGCCTGGAAGCGCGCATGGCAGCCTCATCTGGGTGGACTGTGCTTTGCCTAGGAGCTTCGAGGGCTGGTTGCTCGGTCAGTATTTTTAAGTACCACTAGAAAAGTAAACACCAGTTAATGTGCACACCCTTGAGGACCCATACATTGTTGCTAACAGTGGAAACTTGAACAACTCCCACACAGCGATGATAATTGAACCCTTAAAGGAGCACTGAAACACTTTTTTAGTATGGTCAGAAAATGCTGCCGATCGGTAGTCGAGGCTTCCGAGAACACCCCAGCCAACTATTACAGCGGAGGACGCGGCCTGGAATTTACAATCAATTCCCAAAGTGTAATAAAAATTGCTGTCTCTGCTGTCGTCAAATGATGCTATATACTGAAACATCATTGAATGATAGGCCCACGTATGTCTGCCTGTGGCTGCACCTCTGACCTATGCGCCAGTCGCGGCGGGACCTTCGCCGTCGACATTAGCCTTGACTAAAGCAATGCGCTCGCGAACAGCCGAGCCTCCTGCGTAGCCTCCAATGCCAACCTTAAGTCAATATGTTCAGAACACCTGCGGCACACGTGACAACTGGCCCATATGCTTCGCTTGCGGTTTTGCCGGCCATGTGGCGCGCTTCCGCAACCGTCGCATGCCGCCTGCTCATCAAGCTGCCGCAACGCCCGGATACAGCTACCCACCAACCATGTCACACGTCTCAGCTCAGGTTTTAAGTGCGGGGCACTTTAGGGGCGCGGGATGTCATATGCTGCCGTATGCTGTATTCGTCTGCTGTCGTTGTCGCTTGGCGTACGCAGGCAAAACAACGTATAGCATAGCCATCTGTAGCATATTGAGCGCGCGCTCGCGCTCGCGCCAAGGAGATGTCTTCTTCCTCTTGTTATTCGAGTGCTTTGATGTATAAAATAGCCATCTGTAACATGTTGAGCGCGTGCTCGCGCTGAGAGAAGTCCTCTTCCTCTTTTTCTTCGACAGCCTTGATGATGATATTATATCCGGAGCACTTTAGGGGTGCCGGACTGCCATATACTATCGTTGCTTCAATTAACGCAATCAAAACGACGTGTAAAAAAGGGAAAAAAAGACAGGAGGCAAGCCAGCAATAGAAAGTTAACGGGAAAATTTTGAGAAAAAAATGGAGATAAATTGAAATGAGGAGAGCAAAAAAGACAGCAAAAACTGGAAAATAGGAAAAGAAAGCAAGAGCAGAGCAAAGAAAGAAACAAAGAAGACTGGCCAGCGCCGCAGTTCCTTCATGCTTGGCCCCACTAGTGCGAAGCAGTCTTAATTTTTTTCGCCGCCTTCGCGATGGCCTTTCGGCAACCATCACTTGCCGTCACCCCGTCGTCACTCACCTTCACCCTTACGTCGTCGGCAGTCACCTAGCAAGGGAAACTAGTTGCTGCTGTTCCGCAGGCATGAACTGCCAGCTTCGCGACTTCTACAACGCCTGCGCAGTCACCACAATATTCACTCGACGTCGTAGTAGAAGCGACTGCCCCAGCTGCGTTTATTGAAACAGGGGCTGCGATTTCAATCATGAGCGAGAACTTTTGTCGTAAACTACGTAGGTTCAAATGGCCGTTCTCCAGCATGCTACAGCGCACCGCAGGTACGTAGCACATATCACGGGTTGCCGCATGTACCGTGAGGATGGTTATTGACGGTGCGCTCTATGTCATCGAATGTATTGTGATGTCTACATGCTGATACGACATCATCCTCGGCTGGGACTTCCTGTCTTAGCATCGTACCATCATCGACTGTGCCCCGGCCGAAGTGGCGCTCTTCCCGTACACTGATGCCGCATTGCCTGACCTCTCCAATACCACAGCCCGAAAGCTCACTCCTGTGTCCGGCACGAACATACCACCCGAAACGTCACTGCTTCTGCCCGTATCTTGCTCCACCGCGCCAGATGCTACCGTCATTTTTACGCGCTCGCCTACTTTTCTGCGTCGCAGGGCGCTGCCTCTTCCTTTTGCCGTCCTCACTACTGCACCAGGATTATCGGCTATGCTTATGTGCAATCCGTTTCAACATCGTGTCACCTTGCTGCGCTGATTATCTTTTGGTGCTCTTCAGCCTGTTGATCCGCTTCACACCATGAAGACTTCGTATGGGACGCCCTGTTATGAGCTAACTACGCCCTTACTTTTCCCGTTAAGCACAGGTCATCTGCATCATAAACATCGCCTTTATAAGACATCTTTGAATCGGTCTTGGATGCCGATCTGCCGCTGCCGTACCGCGCGGGAGTCCTTGCTCTTCTGCTGAATTTTCGTTCATCGTTTGATTGCCACCAACCGCGCTTGGCCCGTACGGCGATATTCTGTGACAGCGTCCAAAGAGGTTCTCCTCCTCCTTTACGTCAGCAGCAATGCCATGTGTCGGCAGCCAAGCGGGCAGGTGATTAACGAGCATGTCGATGAAATTCTGCAGCGTGGCTGTCACCCTTCCCGCAGCCCTTGGGCGTCTCCTGTGGTATTAGTATGCATCAAGTGCGGGCCAATACGCTTCTGTGTGGATTACCGTCGGCTAAATCACATCACTCGTAAAGTCGTTTACCGGCTGCATCGCATAGATGACGCACTTGACTGCGCGCAGCGAGGGGAGTACCACTCATCTTTAGATCTTCGCGCTGGCTATTGTAAATGACAAGTGCCGGTGGCTGAAGGTGACTGTGAGAAGACAGCATTATTAACGCCCGATGGCTCACACAAATTTACCGTAATGCCTTTCGGGCTCTGCAACGCGCCCGCTACTTTCAAGCGCATCATGGACACCATCCTTCGTAACTATAAGTGGAAATCATGTCTGTGCTATCTTGACGACATCGTCGTCTTTTCATCAGATCTTCCGACTCAACATCTTTGCTTGCGTAAGATAGTGACTTGCCTCACCTCTGCCCGCCTTCTGGTCACCATCGAAATGTGTCCTTTCACTGCCTGCAAGCCAACAATATTAAGGCGAAAGCCTTTAATGTCTCATGCTCACGTCCGTCCGGTGTCCGTCCGGCGTCCGGTGTCCGTCCGTCCGGTGTCCGTCCGTCCGAGGTCCGTCCGTCCGTCCGTCCGTCCGTCCGAATGTCCGTCTGTCCGTCCGGATGTCCGTCCGTCCGTCCGTCCGGTGTCCATCCGTCTGTCCGTCCGGTGTCCGTCCGTCTGTCCGTCAGGATGTCCGTCCGTCCGTCCGTCCGCCCGTTTGGATGTCCGTCCGTCCATCCGGATGTCCGTCCGTCTGTCCGTCCGTCCGTGCGGATGTCCGTCCGTCCGGATGTCCGTCCGTCCGCCCGTACGTCCGGATGTCCGTCCGTCTGTCCGTCCGGTGTCCGTCCGTCTGTCCGTCCGGATGTCCGTCCGTCCCGTCCGGATGTCCGTCTGTCCGTCCGGATGTCCGTCCGTCCGTTCGGATGTCCGTCCGGATGTCCGTCCGTCCATGCGGATGTCCGTCTGTCCGTCCGTCCGTCCGGATGTCCGTCTGTCCGTCCGTCCGTCCGGATGTCCGTCCGTCCGTCCTTCCGGATGTCCGTCCGTCCGTCCTTCCGGATGTCCGTCTGTCCGTCCGGATGTCCGCCTGTCCCGTCCGGATGTCCGTCCGTCCGGTGTCCGTCCGTCTGTCCGTCCGGATGTCCGTCCGTCCGTCCGGATGTCCGTCTGTCCGTCCGTCCGTCCGGATGTGCGTCCGTCCTTTTGGATGTCCGTCTGTCCGGATGTCCGTCCGTCTGTCCGTCCGTCGGTCTTTCCGTCAGTGGAATGGCCACACGCTTTCGCCGAACACACTTTGGAATGTACAAAGTGTCCTTCAATTTTTTCTGTCACGAATTTCGAAGGAAGGTGTGCTTCCTGACCCAGCCATGTTTGCGCCTTGAAAGGGTTTGCAGCGCAAGCACGGAAGTGCTGAAGGAAATGCGTAACAGCGAGGAATGAAAAAAAAAGGGACGACACGAGTGCTGACTACCAACTGATTTATTGTTCACGACACAGATGTACAGCCTCCAGCATTTTTAATAATATCGCGCGAGCGTCGACCGCACGCAGTATCAGCGCCTTACAACGGCGATAACCTGCGAGACCGGCAACAGTACGCGCAGGCGCACAAAGCAGCGCTAGCGCAAGCGTCGTCTGCCACGCTGTTCCTTTCAGGACGATGCACGCCCTACCACAATGACTGTATTCGTCTCCTTAGATCCGTCCGGATGTCCGTCTGTCCGTCCGTCCGTCCGGTGTCTGTCCGTCCGGTGTCTGTCCGTCAGGATGTCCGTACGTCCGTCCGGATGTCCGTCTGTCTGTCCGTCCGTGCATCCGTCCGTCCGCCCGTTTGGATGTCCGTCCATCCGTCCGTCCGCCCGTTTGGATGTCCGTCCGTTCGTCCGGATGTCCGTCCGGACGTCCGTCCGTCTGTCCGTCCGTCCGTCCGTCCGTCCGTCTGTCCGTCCGTCCGTCCGTCCGTCCGTCCGGATGTCCGTCCGTCCGGATGTCCGTCTGTCCGTCCGTCCGTCCGGATGTCTGTCCGTCCGTCCGTTCGGATGTCCGTCCGGATGTCCGTCTGTCCGTCCGGATGTCCGTCCGTCCGGCCTTCCGGATGTCCGTCTGTCCGTCCGGATGTCCGTCTGTCCGTCCGTCCGTCCGGATGTCCGTCTGTCCGTCCGTCCGTCCGGATGTCCGTCTGTCCGTCCGTCCATCCGGATGTCCGTCCGTCCGGTGTCCGTCCGTCCGTCCGTCTGTCTCCGTCCGGATGTCCGTCCGTCCGGATGTCCGTCCGTCCGTTTGGATGTCCCTCCGTCCGTCCGGATGTCCCTCTGTCCGTCCGTCCGTCCGGATGTCCGTCTGTCCGTCCGTCCGTCCGTCCGTCCGTCCGTCTGTCCGTCCGTCTGTCCGTCCGTCGGTCTTTCCGTCCGTCTTTCCGTCAGTGGAATGGCCACACGCTTTCGCCGAACACACTTTGGAATGTACAAAGTGTCCTTCAATTTTGTGTCACGAATATCGAAGGAAGGTGTGCTTCCTGACCCAGCCATGTTTGCGCCTTGAAAGGGTTTGCAGCGCAAGCACGGAAGTGCTGAAGGAAATGCGTAACAGCGAGGAATGAAAAAAAAAGGGACGACACGAGTGCTGACTACCAACTGATTTATTGTTCACGACACAGATGTACAACCTCCAGCATTTTTAATAATATCGCGCGAGCGTCGACCGCACGCAGTATCAGCGCCTTACAACGGCGATAATCTGCGAGACCGGCAACAGTATGCGCAGGCGCACAATGCAGCGCTAGCGCAAGCGTCGTCTGCCACGCTGTTCCTTTCAGGACGATGCACGCCCTACCACAATGACTGTATTAGTCTCCTTAGATAAAAAAAGGAAAACAAAAGCGGTGTGAACAAAACCATGCGCGCAACTTAAACGGTGATCTACCGATTCATGTTCTCTTGATCTTTCCTGTGATTACAGTCAAAGAAACTGCTCAAAGCTGATGCGCAGGAAAATTTGAATTAAAAAAAAAGTAATAAAAAAAACCGCCAGGCCTGCGCGGAACGCGCAGCACAGTCACAGCGAAAGCTGGAAGGGCGGCCTTTCTAGAGCCTTTTTTAAACACTCTTGGGGCAACTACTACAAGCGCACTTACATGGTACCCACAACGCCATAAATCATCATAATTTTTGTGTAGTGGGGAAGCGTCTACTATACCAATATTCTTCATTCTTCAGAAAAGCGCGGTACTCGCTACACACTTGTAACGCATAATGTGCACTCTGTTGCTTCTGTGGCTGACGACGATGAAGAATTATGCCATTTTGTAATGGGTTGGAGCATTGAACGACCCACTCGTTACGCAATTCGTATTGTGTGACGCCTGCCTGTTACTTCACTGTTCTAAAACGCTTTACAACAC
>JALIZH010016280.1:0-107614 GCA_030522465.1 Rhipicephalus appendiculatus | reverse complement strand
GGCAAATATTATCCGAGAAAGAAATCTGACCAATTTCGCTGGTGAAGCCGGTACCGGAACTCGGAATAGTGCAACAGCCATACTCTTCCGATATGTCCAGTGTGAGTGAGCGTCGCTGTAACAATCATCGATGGACTTCGCTTCATGGTCGTTCGGGTTTCCTTTGTGATTAGTGCACTTATGACGCACGTTCGTTAGCAAATTCGGAAGTAACACCCCTGCAGTCGCCGTCGTGAACAGTGGAGTCGTTCTGGTTGGCTGCCAGTTGCGCTCACAGGAGTTCCAGCTTCAGGCTGACCGGCGAATTTGGTTGAATTTAATTGCTACGCAATAATTTCGAAAGACCAATTTTTCAAAATCTGAAAAGCGCAATGGCCTCTTCGCACGGACAGGAATTCTCCCATTTGACCCCACCACCTGTTCCTGCTAACTGAAAAAAAAAGAACGCCAGGCCTGCGCGGAAAGCGCGGCCCAGTCACAACAAAAGCTGAAAGGGAAGAGCGCCATTTCTAGAACCCGTTGCAAACTCTCTTGGGACTACCACTCACACAAGAACGCTTGCAAGGTACCCACTACTCCATTAATTGATTCGGAGGCTGATGACGAAGAATAATGGCTGACCGCTTTGTAATGGTTTGGAAGCATTCAGCGACCCACTCCTAATGTAATTCATATTGTGTGACGCCTGGTTGCACAATTTGAATTTTGTGACCCCTGGTTGTTATTTTACTCTTCTGCCACGTTATATTGCGTATGTTAACGTGGTTCCTTCCCGATATAACGCTAGTATAGGGCTATTGTGCGCAGGTATTTAGCGATAGAAAATGAGGATGGATTACCATGCGACTTAATCATGATGACTGCCTTGCGCAGTATACGGCACTCTCGAATGGCTAGATTTTACTGTGAACCTGACAGGATACCAGCAAGACAGTATTTTAAATAAAGTATAGCAAGATTTATCGTGGTAGAAAAAACAAATGAATATGTTCCTTCATGGTTGGGAAGGGTAGAAGCCCTGCTTAATGTCAAGGAATTTGGAGTCGCAATGTTCTTTATCGGTGCTTGACGGCCGTGGTAGCGTTTCTTGTGTCTTGTTGTGCCATTTATGTTTTGTATGTTTCTCGTGCAGTGCAACATAATTTTCTTTTCTCCGAGTGTGTGGCGTCCAACTGAAAATAAAGAAAAAACAGGCTTGGTTCAGTGATAGAATACTGGGCTGGCACACAGTGGGCCAGAGTTCGAGCCCCGTTCCATCCTGGATATGTTTTCTTATTTCGTTTTTTTTTTCATATTTCGTGCGATAGCGGTTACGGACAGCAGTGGTGGCAGACAACTACGCCACCCCTGTTGGGATCTCGTAACAGCTTTCGCTGTGAAATTTAATCTATTTTGTTTAAATATTGCTGTAATTGCCGAGTCTCGTACTCTCAAGGTTATACTGCCACCACAGAAAAAGCTATTGTTTGATGATGTTCAGATGCATTTCTTGAAACATCCTGTATACACTCCGGTCATATATATATATATATATATATATATATATATATATATATATATATATATATATATATATATATATATATATATATATATATATATATATATATATATATATATATATATAACGCAGTTTATTTTAAACTTTTCTCTATTGTATTGCAGGGCAACAACAGTGCATGATATGGGGAACACGTACCGATGAGAAAATTGAAGAGAACGACTGCTACAACAGCTCCTTATCGTGCGGAGAGATGCACCCTGCCTTGGAGAACCCTTCTACTGACCCTTGTAATTCATATGATGAAATTGATTTAATTGCTACAAGAAAAGGACAAGCAGAAGCTGGAATTATAATATAGCTATAAATTAGCAACCGCACCTTAACTAGCCCTTCGATATGGCTGTCTAGTGGCGTACACTGTAAACGGAAGTTAGCCGAACTGGGCGTTTTAAGGGCGTTATACTACCTTCACTTGGGACCGTACTCCCTTTGGGTGTAATAAAATGGGTGTAATAAGGTTTAGCGTCCTCAATTTTACTTCGTTAGGAAATTACGTGGATAAAAGGTGGGAGAAGGAGGTAAATTCACGATATGATGTCATCCATCACGAATGCGACCAGCTAAAAACTCCCATTTCACCTCCTCTGCCATGTTTTCTTTTTTATTTGCTTACAGAGCTCTCTGCAATGCCTTCAGTGATGTCGGGCATGCATGCAGCTGTGCAGGGGGAAGAAGCGTGTTCTCACACGAAAGCTCAAATTTCTCAGAATGCTTAATAAATTCATGAACGCGCTAATCAATGTTTTCTTCGATTCGTCGACTGATATACACTATCGTATGGAATGCTGCAGAGAGCCCACTTCGGAGCGTTGGGCATTTCGACCACAGAATGGCTACGCTTATGTTGTTTTACCATCAAATCAAAATTAAACTTAAAGGAACAGCCTGCGAACCCTCGATGTGGCCTATCGGCACCGAATGCAGATTCACCCTAGTGAAAAAATCCGTATGTACGGAAGATACGGATCCGTACATATGGAATTATGGTAGCATGATACGGATCCGCATAATCCATATATATGGATTATACGGATCCGTATCCTCCGTATATACGGCTTCCATATATACGGAAATGTGGTATTATGGATGCCATAATACCATAGTCATTTTGGTTTAGCGAGTCCATAAAATGCAGGCAAGGTCTTCCATTAAGTCAGAACTTGTTTGAGGACAGCTTAATCGAGAGATCAAAGTAAACTGAATAATGTTTATTCTGCACATGTACGCGCAGAACAAGCCTAAACAATGTGCACTGTCAGATGACAACACCCTCGCATGCACCACGCAGAATAACCACAAACAATGCGCAATGTAAGACAAGACGACACCCTGGCACACATCCCCACCCACACACTTGTTCACGTCTGCCCCCACTGGTTATGCTCCATGTGTCGAGAATGTAGAAACAGTGGCAGTTCTCACACGCAGAGTAAGCATAAACAATGAGCACTGTCAGGTGACACGACACCCGGGCACACACCAATCAGAATAAGCATAAACAATGCACACTGTCAGATGACACGACACCCCTGGCACACGCCACAACACATGCACTTGTTCACACTTGCCGCCATTGACCATGCCAGATATGACGAGAATGTAGAAACAGCAGCAGATCTCATGCGGCACTGCAAACGGAATGGCACTAATCTTCCACCCTTATCTACAATGAAGACATGGCAATCACACTGGCAATAAAACTGAACCTTTATTCTGCACGCGTACCTACGTATGCAGAATAAGTACAAACAATGTGCACTGTATGCGAAACGACACCACACCACTGTACTGGCACGCACCACCACATACGCACTTCTTCACGTCTGCCACCACTTACCATGCTAAATATTATGAGGCTGTAGAAATAGCACAATCTCTCACACAGGTCCTGCCGTTGCGAG
The DNA here is from genome assembly GCA_030522465.1 of Rhipicephalus appendiculatus. Classification (NCBI taxonomy): domain Eukaryota; kingdom Metazoa; phylum Arthropoda; class Arachnida; order Ixodida; family Ixodidae; genus Rhipicephalus; species Rhipicephalus appendiculatus. Next base: position 104,149 of record JALIZH010016280.1, on the reverse strand, counting down.
GTAATCGCATTGACCCACCATCCTTAACTGCAATGAAGGCATGGCATTCTCACTGGCGGGTAAACCTTCGAAGCTGTAATGCCAAGCAAGCGGGAAACGTGGTCGAGCAAGCAAAGTCCATGGTTACACAAAAATAGGTGGTTCTCCGATGTAACTAGAGTTGTGGCAGGTCGTGTCATGCACCTCCGGGTTCCCAACGCGTTACGAGATCCTGCAGATTATAAACCTTTCCTGCAGGCACACACACACACACTGCAGCGTCCGATACACTGACAGGAGCGCCTCAAGCCACGAAAGACAAGCCCAACGTAGGTGGCGCCGCGCCGCGGTGGAATGTAGCGTAATACCATGGTGGGTGAGAATGAAAGACGACGGTCGCCGAGGGAGCGTATGACGGGCACAGAATTGTATAGAGGAGGCTATGAGGGGAGGGCGGCACCTCCCTCTTAAGTGACAAGAGGGAAAAGGGGGGCGCCCCCTCCCCCCCCCTCCCCCCGTGCGCTCGCCTATGGTCATGGTTTCACGTAGAACACCATGCTTTCCGTATACTACTATTGCCACGTGGATCTTTCCGCATAGCCCATACGGATTCCGTTCGTTCTTTCCGTATATTCCGTATCGCCGTATGAGTCTATCCGTATAACAGATATGGCATCCGCATGTTCCTCATGGCCACATCCGTACGCCCATACGGAATTCCTTATGTACCATATGATGCTTCCGTATGTTCCTTACAATTTCCGTAAGCATCAGTATACGTCCGTACAAAATCCATATATTTTATACAGAAAATATGCGGAATCCGTATGTTTTCCGTATGACGGTATGCGGATTTTTTTCAGTAGGGCAGTATGCCCTTTTAGATAACGGATTCGGCAGACGCGGCGTGCCTCAACGCATGGTACAAAATCCGGTGCTGAGAAACACCGGCGCAAAAGAAAAAAAAAGGAAAAAAAATTGCACCATCTTCCCGAAGGGAAGCCTGATGGGATGCGAAGCAGCAGCGTTGCGCATGGGAGTGGTGGAGAGGGTGAAGCGAGAGAGAGGTGACACGTACAGACATGTTTCAACGCGTACGTTAGGCACGCGTCAGGCGGCAGCTGCGGGCGCTGCGGCAAGCGCGGCAGGCGAGGGAGATAGTGACGGCAGCGCGCACTGCGAGGGGAGCGTGACGTCAACGCGCAGCTGCGGCGTGACCTACTTGGCACCGCTCCAACACCTACGGCGGGGGGAGCGCGTTGCGGCGCGTTCGTACGGACGCACGGACGGAGGGACAGCGTTACACAGCCTAGCCAAAGAGCTGCTTCGCATCTAAAAGAAAACGCGATGAACGCGATTGTCCTCAAGCGGCCGCTCCGAAAGGCACGGAGCGAGGATAAATACCCTTGACGTTCGAGCGGCGGCGGCCAAGTCGTCAACAAGTGCGACGGCACGCATGCGCGCGCGGAGGAATAAAAGAAAGAGCAAAAAAAAAACTAAAAAATGCCCCCACCTCCCCGAAGGGAATCGTGAGGAAATGCGAATGCATTTCGCGCGCGCTTCACTCCATTTATATATACGTGCGAGCGAGCGGACGGGGAGTGTGGGGTGCAGGGAGGAGAGAGAGTGAACGGCGAGAGATGGAGTGGCGAAGCACTGCACCTACCCTCTGCTACACTTCTCCACACACGCGGGAGCTCCGCCGAGCTTCCGCGATGCGAGCGCCCTCACACACCGGAGCGCGCTCCTCCTCTCCACTCACTCTCCGCTACTCCGCCCGCACCACCTGCTCCGGTTGCTAGGGGCGAGGATAAGTGCGCGCGCCCGCAGCTGTTGCTATGGGAGAGGGAGTGAGAGCGGAGTGATAAAAAATTACACCTTCTTCCGCTAAAGGGAAGCATGTGTAGATGTGAAGCAGCGGGCGCTAACGCTTACACCGGCGGCGGCGTTGACGCTGGCGCTCATCGCAGCGTTGCGCAGGAGAGAAAACTGGGGATGTGTAAAGCACGCAGTGATGGAGCGGCGTTTCCTACTGGAACATGCCAATCGCTGCTAATGTGCAATGAGAGACAGAAGACTCCGACTGGATACAGAGACTCGCAGTCCGCTTTTAGTTAACGCGCACGCTGCGAATTTTTATTGTTCAACAACGCACAGGAGAAATCTCCCACCGGCACCACCTTCTAGGTCAAGATCCATTGCCATATATACGGGGTGGCTAGTGAACGGCTGTGCAGCGCGAGCAGTTGGTTTTTTCAACCAAGAAACTCGCTAGCGGACGCTGCCTGTGTCGGCGTCGCGAGGCGAGAGAGGGGGGGGGAGCGTAGAAGAGGAGAGAGAGGGGGCGCGCATGCGCAGTGGGAGTGTGGACGCTGCGGGCAGAGATGCCTAGAGAAGAGAGGGGGGTAGCGTAGGAGAGGAGAGAGAGGTGGGACGCGCATGCGCAATGGGGAGTGTGGACGCCGCGGGCAGGGCTGCCTAGAGGAGAGAGGGGGGAGCCTAGCAGGGAAGAGAGGAGGGGAGGCGCATGCGCAGTGAGGGTGTGGTTGCCGCGGGGAGGGATGCCTAGAGGGGAGAGAGGGAGAGAGGAGGTTTTTAAGTTTTTATTTTTTAAAGGGTTTGCGCATGCGCAGTAAGGTTGGTCCCGCCGCACACCACCACCACCGGATTAAGCTTCGCCATAAGATGCTTCACATCTAACACCTGCCGGCGCTTACCTCCTCAACCTATCCCCCCTCCTGCTCCTCCGCGGACAACGCTGGACAACGCTTGACAACGCTAGACAACGCCGGATGCCTGACATAGCCCGACTATGAAATGCATTCGCATTTAAAAAGGCGAGAACAGAGTTGTTTGTAAGTTCCGAAATGGCAGCGGAGACTACCCCAGCGGCGTGTGTGAGTGACAGCAAAGCGAAGCCGTCGTAGGATAACCTTGGCCTAGAGCGCCGCTCATACTATGTGCGCCGCTTCTGAACTGCCCAGCTATGTTGTGTCGTGTTTGTGCGCATCTAGTGCCTGCGACCTTACTGTGTTCTCGTCGCTGGACATGCAACAGAGAGTGCAACATGTGGTGCAACATGTGGTTGCACTGCGAGTGTGGTGGTACAATCAGGAACACAAATGTTACGTAATACTTAACTTTCCTCTGTTTACGTGTTCTTATCGTCGCTCGGGCAGCACTAGGTGCCATTCTACACATTGCGTCAAATGAAAAGTGCAATGAAAAGCCAACAAAAAAGCTATTAAGCTCACACAACAACAATGTGTGATGCGTATTTTGAAACTCCTGTGAATATCGCACAAGCTTCGAGTGGCCAGCCAATTCAAGCGAGTGCGCCTTAGAAAAGAATGTTTGTACGACATAATTTTCTTGCTTGCGATAAAGTATGACTGAAGCAGTGCTTTCAGGCAATATACACTCAAGCAAGAAAAAAAAAAGCCGCTGTTATCACGCTGTCATGTGATGCAATGTGCTTTAAGGCCAAGTTTGTTTTCTATTTATTATTTTTTCATGCACAGAATATGAGCAAGTGAGAAGCCTTTCTGACAACAATATTGCATTGTGCACTCTGTCAGATATGGGACGATAGTTATACGGATTTTGTTTATCACCGCCTTTATGTACTGGAGTAATGGCAGCAGTTCTCCAGTCTTCAGGCAGTATACCTTCATGATAAGATTGTGAAAATATGCATTTGAGGATGATAGAACTGTATTCTTTCGTGTTTTTTTTTTTAATTTGCTATTAATTCCATCAATACTGTGAGAAGGCGTTAGTTTCAGGTTATCGATGACCGTGACGATGCCATGCGAGTCAAACGAGATGGCATCCATTGCGAAATGATTGTATGATTGAAGCTGAGGACGTTGGGTATCATTAGATGAAGAAAACAACTTAATGAATGTATCGTTTAGTATAGTTGCACAAAGGTGGTCTGGAACAGGATTTCCAGTGGGTGCAAGCAACGACACTTTACTGGCGTTAGCTGGTTTCATTATACTCCAGAAACGTCTAGGGTTAGTCTTCAAAATGTTCGGCAGGGTTATGTTGAAGAACGAGGATTTAGTAGACTTTAGCGCTCGCGAATATGCTGAAGAAGCTGTCTTGTGCGTTGTCCAGTGGGCCGGTTTAAGTGAATACTTCGCGATTCTAAAAAGCTTTTTTTTTCGGTTAGAAAGTCGGTTTAAGTATCTGTTATACCATGGAGCTTGATCATTGGAGGACACCCGGCGGAGAGGGATATGGAGATGAATCAGCTCAGACACTTTATTTCGGAAAAACACCAATTAGTTTCTACTGAGCGCTCGAGATAATCTGATAAGATGTCTACTAAAGAGCTTAGTTCATTATTAATGATTGAATAGTTACCCTTGTTATCAGGGGCGTAGCCAAAAATTTTTTTTTTTTGGGGGGGGGGGGCACCTCCTTGATTTCGGGGAGGGCACCTCCTTAAAATGGCCATTTTTCGCTATGTATGCCATGGCGAAAAAAAAATTCGGGGGGGGCACGTGCCCGGTGTGCCACCCTCTGGCTACGCCACTGCTTGTTGTAGTCTCTAATGTTTTGGAGCGCATTTGTAATGGTGCATGCAACAAATCGAACGTGTAATGCAAAATATTATGGTCGCTCAGGCCAGACTTGTGCAATACGGGGGGACGTGACAGTCTCTGATGACTTAGTACTAAGTCTATGAGGGATGAAGTTCGAGTAACACGCGTGGGTGAGGTGACGATTTGTGTTGTGTAGCTCTAGACGTTTCCCACTGGGTGTTTCCAGGTGCCAGCGCGGCGTACTCCCGAATGAGAAGCAGCCACATTTATGGTTGCTCAGAACACTAAAGAAAATGATCGAGGGTGTGGTGCCCTGCAATAGCAGAACCCCTCACCTATTTCCACCCTGCTGCTTTCAGCGTTGCAGTTTTGGCGACCTTATAAGAAGAACCAGAGCCTTTCCAACACCCACAGTGCGATAACGATACGTTTGTTTTGGCACTGGATCACACAGCGAAGACTGGTACACGCTGGGTTTCACTGGCACTTCGGTGAACGCACTGGGAAACAGCTGCGTGGCACTGGTAGGCGCGATACATGGGCGCTGTAACAACAGTTAGCCGATGTGAACCATTTTCATTGTGTACGGTGTCCGCACCAGCAGCTATGACTATCGATGCGACGCGCTTTCAGCAACGCGCACAAAGCTGTCACCGAAAGCCTCCGGTAGCAGCTGCCGGTATTTCCCTGATTCATATGTACAAACACACACTTGTCAATTGGTAATTTGGTACGCTGTAGTGGTCTAACAGACTGGCATATTTTTCAGCGCATTGTATTTTTACTTAATCAAGCCGTTTTTAAATGCGAAGCATTTCTTTGCGTACTGTAAGCCCTTTTGCGCTTCTATCTAGGTATCTATCTATCTATCCATCTATCTATCTATCTATCTATCTATCTATCTAGCCGCCTACGTCTGGGTGCTCTCGTGATGGCCTCCTTAACTTGGGGCAGACCAAAATTTGTATGGGAGGGTACCCCCCATACCCGTATACCCCGGGCCGCGGAATGCGGGTATGCGCCACAGGACCTTGACAATTTATATCTACCCAGGAACGGCGAGAACAGGCATTGGTAATTTAAATGCGAGAGCTTTAAGAGAAATTAACATCTGTGGCGTTGACAGTGGTACTTTAATGGCGACAGCGCTAAGAAAAACTGACATCGGAGGCGTTGACGCGAGGAATACAAAGAATAGAAATCAGAGTCCCAACAGGAATCGAACCCAAGCATTCTGCGTGGCAATCAAGCATTCTACCACAGGGCCACGTCAGGTCTCGGAACTGCTTTGGAAGAACACCATATGCAGGCGTAATATGGGTGAAATGTATATTGTGGTCGCAGTGCTGGCTATCTAATTTTATAAACATTACATACGTACTCCTATGACGAAGGAGTCATGTCGGGTTAACGTCAGTTGTATACTTAAGCGCCATCCACTGTAATTGGTTTACGTAGCACTACCCAGGGCTACCATCCTTCCAAGCACTAGTGTTGGCAATACCCACGTTTCTGTTGGCATCGTTACACAACTGTGAACAACTGGTTATATGAAACATATGCGAATTTTCAACATGTCTGTGCGTGCATCATTTGTACGCATCTTTAGTGCCATTTCATAACCTTTCGCTCAATAAAAAAAATTACAACCCAGTCACCCAACCTCCGGATGCTTCGCATAAAATCGATTCCCAAGGTACTTGGGATCTGCCTAATTTTTTGTTGTAGGTATCGATATAACTGTAAATCACTGCATTGTCACACCCAATGTACTGGTACACGCTCTTTTGCACGAGAACTATACATAATATTCAATCGTGTACGCACGCATTCATCGAACTACTCATCAGAAACCTCTGTACATGTTTACCAGTAGCAATAGCGAGATGCGTCTAATGAAAAAAATCAGCTATTTAGAAAATGCCATTATTGCAATCTCATTCGGAGCCAGCAGCCGTTCGTTTGTGCCTAAAAAAGACGCAATTGTTATTTGTAAAGGAAGATCGCATCACGTCGATCTTGGCTGCGCGATATCTAAACATGAAGCAGAACGGTGCGTTCGTTTCGAAATAGTCGTTTTACAAAAGGTTCAGCGTGTTCTGGCGTGGCGTAGTGGGTACAATACTCGGTTTGGAATGAGCAAACTGCGAGCTCGAATTTTCCTGACGGACGCTTTTTTTCATATGCCTTTTATTTTTATTTTTAATTGCCTTAATGTATTCTATACCACTTCTTCTACTAGTATATTCATTTAAGGCAGATAGGCAAGGCCATTTTATGCTGTACAGCTTTTTTTGCGCTGAAATACACAGCGCCTCCCACTAATATGCCGCCCCGGCGTCCTAGCATCCAGCGGAAACTTGGCCCATAATCCGGCATGGCACTGGACGCTGGTACCCAGTTGCACTGGGTTATGCAATAGGGTAAGGAAGAAAGAACTGGTGGTTTTATGCTAGAAATCTGTTTCCAGCATAAATTTGAGGGCTATTTTGTTGCTTGCTTTAGCCGATTATCTTACACTATATTCCTCTTTCACTTAGGCATGTCGCATCAAGCTTCTTTTTTTTTTTAATGAGAGAAAAATATAGGCAGGATATGCTATGCTGTACCAGCAAAAGCCGTTTCTAGCTTGACCAATGTATTAGCAAGAGCAGCAAGATCATTATGTGAGAAAGAGCCGATAGCATCATCAATCTTAAGCACACAATACAACTATCAGCAAAAACAAGAACTCATGCTCATGTGGACTCGTTTATAGCATGTAAGAAAATGCAGCTTGTTTTCACAGTGTAAGATACCACAGGGTCGCATTTTTATTGTACCAGTAAGCATTCCCTCACGTTGACTGGCTCCTTATAAAGGTTTCCGTAAGAGGTCAATCAAAAGATTTCTGTTCCCCTGAATCTTTGACGTCATCATAATGATCACATGGGTTATCTGTTTCCGTGAGATCGTACATGTCCATGCACATCAAATTCATCTGGTTATGGCATTCAGTACTCTCGTTCACTGCATTTCTGGATAGTCCCCATAACAAGCACTTGTGTTTACCTGCAAGTATAAATGCATCGCATATCCTAAATACACTATTCAAAGCGCGTATATTTCGAGAAATGTACTCTACTCCTTCGGGCAGTCTAGCTTACATTAGACAAACGCCTGGATTGTTCAACAATTTTAAAACTCCAGAAGCACATTTCTGAACACATCGGCGAAGAGGTAAAGTTTGAAACTATACGATCAATTATTATATGTTTGAACAGCAAAGAATGAACAATTGACGTAATAATATTATTCCTTATATCAAATGTGAACGATGTAGAAGTAGCGACGAGTGGTGTACTACATAATAGGTCCCGCATTACACACACTACAATATGCATAGAGTTTTTGTAAGAAATTAGTTTGGAGACGTTTACTTTTTTTGAGACACATACTGCGACAGTTAATCTTCCAGCCGAATACAGTTCTAAGATAACTGATAAAGTGCAGGCTTTAGCAAGCTGACGCTATGTTTATACAGATATTCTATGTTGCGAAATTATGCTATACATGTGTATTTGTGGATATGCAGCCTCGTGCAGTCGTTACCGCAAAGTTTATTTCCGCAGCGAACTGTTGAAGACGGTTTTGTGAATTGAAATTCATTAATGTAATAGCAGTTTAGAATATTTACCGCAGAATTTGTACAAGGGACATATAGTTAGAAAATTCCTGTATATTTTCTAAAATCTCAATGTAATTCAAACAGAAATACTATACAATATATAAGCTATTACAATGGTAGCTCCGATATCGCAATGAAGGATTTGAGGCAACAGCGGTGTGGGCACCATGCTAATCCGCTGTCTGTTCATCACGCAGTTCGCCGGCTACCTTGCTGCCTACGTGTTCGGGAATGCTACCGCGCATGCCCCTGACGCCATGCAGTGTGTGGCCTGGTCATCGTTCCCTCGCCGCGTCATGGATGTGACCGACAGTGCACGTGTGGGCTGCCCTATCTTCCTTGCGGATAACAGCGACGGTTTCCCCTTCGCTTCTTCGACTCTCACCCTGGATCCTGCACTGGACAAGACTAACGTCACACTAGATGGACCAATCACCGACAGACACAGTTCGACGACTACATGGTCTACGACTATAAAAGCGTCCCCGGTGGATTCCTTCATCAGTGGGCGAGGCAACAGCGGTGTGGGCACCATGCTAATCCGCTGTCTGTTCATCACGCAGGTATGTTACCTTGCCAATGCTCGGTGCATTCGTTCTAATGACCGTTGTATGCTGCTGTTCCCTCGCCCACATGATCGCCACCACGGTTTTGTTTACGTTTCATTGTACTCTGTACTTTTAAATGCCGCCCGCAGACTTTTACTAAGCGGTGATGTGGAATCTAACCCTGGTCCTAACACCCGTTCGCAGCGTGATGCCACTTCACAACCGCAGTTGACAGATCTTAATATTCAACCCACGGTTGTGGAAATGTTCGCTGAACTCCTGAACGGTCAGAAGAAACTGGCTCAGGATATTGCTGAAATCAAAACTTTTCAGTCATCTGTCAACGCGAGGTTTGAAGCTTTGGAAGCTCGTGTATGTTCTCTGGAATCACCATCAGCGTCGGGTGGTGCGCTGATTTCAAACAATCACATGCATACTCAAATTCAACAATTAAAGAGCGCCATATCAACTCTCTCTAGCAAAAACGACAGCTTAGAAAACAGATCACGTAGGAACAACGTTATTCTTCATGGTCTTAACGAAAGCCCCGGCGAGAATCATGAGGAACTCTCCGCCAACGTTTCCAAGTGGTTCCACGACATTCTTAAGGTTGCATGCCCACGCATAGAAAGGTGCCATAGACTTGGGAGTAATGCTAGAGGCCGTCCACGTCCCGTCATCATGAAGCTCTTGGATTTTCAGGATAAGGTGACTGTGCTAAAAAACTGTTATAAACTTAAAAACACTGAATTTCGGGTTTCAGAAGACTTCTCTCCCCCAAGTTCGCAATATTCGCAAGAAGCTGTGGGAGGCATCCGCCTGTCATAGGGATAACGGCTCATCTGTCCAACTTCGTTTTGATCATGTATTCATCGACAAGGTGCGATATGACTGGGACAGTTCATCCAATACTCTTGTCAGATCATCCACTGGTTTAACTAAATTCGTTGAATCAACTTCTGGGCCAACATCTTCTTGACCAAGCGGCACTCACAATAAACTTTCCATATTAAATATCAATGCCAGAAGTGTTGTCAGTAATTACTCCAAATTTTTATCCCTGGTCTCCTGTTATGCCCCACACATTATCGGCGTTACTGAGACTTGGCTGCACGATGGAGTCCATGATTCTGAGATAACTCTCCCTGGCTACAAGGTGGTTCGGAGAGACAGAGAGGTGGGAAGAGGCGGTGGTGTTGCCCTATTCTTTCGGTCTCACCTCAGCTTTTCTGTGCTCTCTGCACCACCGAATACTGAGTCCTTGTGGTGCAAGGTTCACTTAGAAAACATGTCCTTGATTATCGGGATCGTTTACCGCCCGCCTGGTTCTGATATCGAACATTTACACAGCATTAACCAGTTTCTACAAAGCTACGTTACTTCAGCATCTAACATTATTTGCATGGGTGATTTTAATGCTCCTGCTATAGACTGGTCATCTATGACAGTCAGTGGACACGAAGTATCCATCGGAAGAGAGCTACTCAACATTTCGTTGTCATGTGGCCTTCACCAAATTGTTAAGGAGTCAACTCGTAATGGTGCTGTCCTTGATCTGGTTTTCGTCACTACATCCCTAGCTATTCCCGGTTTCGAATGTGATATTATTGATGGCATATCCGATCATAACGCTGTATTGTTCTCAGTTCCTGGTATCGTCCCAAAATGCCGTTACACTTACTGCACGTTTCCTGATTTTAACCGCGCTGATGATCAAGCAATTACAGACGCCCTTTGTGACTCTTTTCAAGAATTTGAGCTAAAAAGCACTACCAGTGATGTCAATACATTATCTACTTTTTTCGAAGGCCTTGTCAGTAAGTGTATCAATCGTTTCATTCCTCTGAAAACAAAGAAAACGAACACTGAATTACCCTGGATGACTAGGGATATCTTACATTTGTCACGTCGTGTGGCCAGACTACGTCGATCAAAGCGCTCTGGTGACTCAACAAAGCTTCAACAGTTTGTTAGCGCCAAAAACGAACTATCTGCTAAAATGAAGGCTGCTAAAGAACATTATTACAAGGTTACCTTGCCGAAGCTAATGAAAGCAAGTCCCCGTAAATTCTGGAAGGCTATCCAACCATCTGGTTCTTCATCACACACGATGACAATTAACAATGTTGCAGTTTCTGATCCAGAGATAATCGCTTCAGCCTTCAACACCTACTTCCACTCAGTCTTTACGACTGACAACTCGGACATCCCTGCTTTTCACTCAGAATCTCACCCTGGTATCGACGATGTGTCAGTGTCACTTGAGGGCGTACTCAATCTCATTTTAAACTTAGATACCAAGAAATCATGCGGTCCCGATGGCATCCCGACAGCTTTCCTAGTTAGATACGCTCTTTGGTGTAGCAGATACCTCACAATTATTTTTAGAAAATCTCTCTCGTCGGCGACACTTCCTACCTCGTGGAAACGTGCTTCCATTCTCCCCTTATTTAAATCAGGTAATGTTCAATTATTAAGCAATTATAGACCCATCTCTTTAACAGCACATTCTTGTAAAATGCTAGAGCATATTATCTTTAAGCACATCATGGAATTCCTTGAAACAAACAAAATTTTGAGCACTTCCCAGCACGGTTTCAGACGGGGTCTTAGCACCATTACTCAACTAACAGAATTCGTCCATGACATCAGCAGCTCTTTAGACATAGGTGACCAGGTTGATACGATATTCATTGATTTTGCCAAGGCCTTCGACACTGTATCACACCCTAAACTATTGCACAAATTGTTTGTTATACTAAAGAATGCATCATTGGTTGGCTGGATATCTGACTTTCTTTTGCAGCGCTCGCAATATGTGCGCTTCAACTCTACTAACTCGCCTTCGATGCCGGTTTCATCAGGAGTTCCCCAGGGTTCTGTGCTAGGACCCCTCTTATTCCTGCTTTATATTAACGACCTCCCCTTGCACACTTCTGTGAAAATACGCCTTTTCGCAGATGACTGCGTCCTGTATCATACTGTTAAATCTCCACTGGATCATGCCATGCTTAACAATTCATTTTCTCATTTTTGTAGCTGGTCCAAATCTTGGCAAATGAATATTAACTTCTCCAAGACGGTCATTATGTCATTTACCAGACGTTCATGCCCGTTGACTTTTGACTACGGTTTTAACAATGTTAGTTTGTGCAGGGTGTCCGAATTTAAGTACCTTGGTATCCTTATGACGCATAATTTATCATGGTCCAAACATATTGATCTCACTTGCAACAAAGCCCTTAAGAGTTTAGGTTATTTACATCGTACGCTCCGTCTTGCTCCTCAGGAAACCAAACTGCTTACCTACAAAACTCTTATTCGTCCCATTCTCGAATATGGTACTGTGGTTTGGAACCCCCATAAGAAATGTGATATCAAGAAACTAGAATCCGTTCAAAAAAGAGCTGTGCGCTTTGTATGCAAGAGATATGACAGGAATTTTTCTCCAACGAATTTCCTTCCACAACTAGGTCTCACTACACTTGCGAAGCGTCGCCATGTTGAATGCCTAAAATTTTTGCACAATTTAATCAATTCTTCTCGCTTCGGCACTTTAGAATCATATCTGAAGTTTTCCAGATCTTTGTCCACGAGGAATGACCATGCCCTTAACATTGCAACTTTTTTCACCCACACTGACATGTTCAAATACAGCTTTTTCCCTTCAACTATAGAAGCCTGGAATTTGCTGCCCGGGAATGTTCGTTCTCTACCACTTCAAGAATTTCTAGAAGCCTGTTCATGAATGTTGATTTGTTGTTGTTGTTTTCTTCTTTTCCCACTCCTGCAATAGCCTCACTGAGGCTGCAGTATGTAAAAATAAATAAATAAATAAATAATAACTTGAACATTAAGCGTTTCAAATTGCACTGTGCGGGATTTAAATGCAACTATCCCCGCCAGAACACTTGTCAATGGCTGTTATTGTTCAAAAGTAGTAATTGTGCAGAAGTGTGTACGCTTAATGCTGCACGCAGAATGCGGCATACGCACATTCTGTGCTGCATTTAAATATTTGTTACTGCGCGCCACACTTCCATATTCCCCACTGGCACACTGTCCAATGCACAGTGCCGGGAGGAACTTCATTTGGCAATTTAGTTACACGGTGAAAAAGAAAACAAGACGAATTGGTCTATGGACAAAATGCATTATATGCATGGCTTCAATCGACGCTACATCGTAAAGACCAATGTAAAGCGGAGCTGAGGCGCCACGTAACTGACCTACTGCCGGGAAGGGTGTTGTGACCTTAGGCCGACGACGTCATCGCTAAGGTCACATCACATGTGCTTGGTGCCGATGCACATTTCCTTGTACGCTGCCTGATGCCACTCTCCCACCTGCGCCGGTTGTCTTTCTCTCCGCTGGGGCACCTGCATGTCTCCAACCTCCAACTCGCCTCCCAGAGCAAATGACATTCGCTATAATATGGTATGCCCTCCATCCTCTTTTTCCTCCTCCTCAGAATCATTTCTCTTTCCCAGTCCTTGCTGTACTATGCCATATATGGCTGTGTCATTATTTACCTCCTCCCACCCACCTTTCCCTCTTCCTCATCCTCAAATCACTGATCTTCACTCTGACATTCCTTTCCCACCGCCTTGCCATAATGCGCTATAGATGGCTATAGTATGCCAGGAGCTACTAGGCCACTTATAGACAGCTTGCTCATTTTTAATGGATCACAGGAGAATGTCTTCCCTGCATATTCCATCTGTCTTCATCAGTGTTCTGAGAATTCCTGGGGACGGTCGCTTTGATCAAGGCACTAACATGCTAAAAGAGAAGGTGGAATGGCTGGGTTGAATCAGCTACTCAAGAGTTTTAGCTCCAGTTCCTTAAACTACATGCACGCTATGCAATGATAGGTTCTGTTCTTGATAGGTTATGTAAAATAGTAACTCATAATGCTGCAGTGGAATGCCGGTGTGCTAATATCGCACATTTGTACAACTTCCGCAAAAAGTAGCTGGTAAAGGGACATATCTATACCGGTGGTTTAGGACTTCTGAAAAAAGTCGTTTGATGTTTAATTTGGTAACATAGATGCTAGAGGAGACATGAATTCATGTAACAGGGATTGTCTACAGAGCGAACATTTCGACAATGGGACTTGTTTCTATGCACAAGTGTTTCATTATGCTCAATTTATGAATGAGTAAACTTGAACAAGGTGCACTCTAGCATATCGTCTTTCTTGCAACATTGTGTCTTTTATAATGCCGTGGAAGCCAGCTGAGTGAATTTCACACATATATGCACCTTCAGCAAAAAGTCGCTGTTTACGGCGTAAATCTCTTCCCGCGGTTGCGGACTTACGAGAAAACACTGATCTTTTTTAATGAAACTTTTATGATACACTCTAAAATACTGTGCAAATCATGCGCTACTCTGAGAACCACAGCGTATTCAGACCTTTGGAAACAAGCAAACTAAGCTTACCATTAGGTGAAAGACCATGTGAAAGAAGTAGACATTCGCTTTGCACTGCTAAAACAGCGAAGCTGCGAAAAATATCTGTAGGTGTGTCCTGTGCTGAAACAACTATAAAGAGAATAAAGAAAATATAAAAATAATATTACGCATATTTGGTAAGAGTTCGCTGTGTAGGAAGTAAAACTCCTTGCTGTCGTTTTTTTTTTTTCGTCCGTGAACTCGTAAGTTTCGATAATATGGAGGATCTGCAGCTTAACAGGATAAAAATGTCAGTGGAAATGTCCTCCAAAATAGATCACATAGATTTACGCACAATGTTGTGACAAGCTCACAGTAGTATGACAAAATTGACAAATACATTTCCCGGCTCAATATCATTATAGCTTATTAGGTAAGCGAGCCGACGATGGGGAAAATGTTTGAACTCGAGTGTTCCGACTACCGAAGCTTTTGCCCTGCGACAGGCTTTTAATGCCTCAAAATGTGCTTGTATTGTGTGTCTTGTACTACACCAACAACTAGTATTGTATTCCACAATATACGACTGCGATGTCTGCCGTCTCCCCAACACCTCGTCATCTCCACCTTCCGCACTTCCACAACAGGATAACTACAGCTCATCTACAGTGCTCACCACGAAGAATCAAAGCCCACATGGTGAAGCAATGTACGGCTGTGGGTCCAGCAGTGTTACGACTGAGCTCTCGCGCAACAACTGCGCAATATATTTCCACGCACCTCCTCGTTGAACCTATCCGTACTTTGCGGTCCTCGATATTTATAAGAACGTTGTTGTCCATGCTTAGATTCTAAAGTGGACAACTCGCAATAATTTGGTGGACCGATGCACAAGAATTAAATTTTGGAGATTCCGTGATATTTTCAAAAATAAGGCAGCGATTACGTTTTATTCTTCATTGAGCTTCAGTGGCGTAGCCTATTTTAAGTAAAACACGCGCGCGCCACCACCTCGGGCCGTTAAACGAACATTTCCTTGTTTTGTAGATTGAAACAGTGAATTATTTAATTAATTATGTTATGAAGTTTCGATTCCGCCAACCGAACCGTTTTTACGCGTTTGAGTCGACCGCACAGCGCTCGTTTAGTCAATTAATACACCAAACGGCAAGGCTACATCCCAATAAGGTGGCATCAAAGCCCATCCTTAAACTAGTTTAAATAAGTGGTGCCCCCAAGAACCATTAGTCCCGCGCCGACAAGCAGAGCGCTTTCACGCGAAAGCCGTAATTAACTCGAAGAGAGGAGAGAAAGAAAAGCGAAGCGAAGTAAGCCGCCGCGAGAGAAACATCGAGCTTCTTTCCTGCGAACCGTAGTAGTTGGAAAGTCAGGTATACCATTCTAATATAGGCTTATTAAAGATTTGTAGTTTCACTAGCTGAAATCAAGGCTCATCAGTTTTATTCGGCCCGTGTAAGGTCCTACGTCACCTTGAAAATAATAAGCGATATAAACGCTAGACCTGCTGCACTTTAGGAGGTTATTATGGCGAATTCTCCACCAAGAAGCTTTTTAAAAGTATATGATAATTGAAACAAAGGGGCCTTGCGCTGAAACAAATATTTTGAAATTCCACATGGTAAGTATTTTTAGAAGTTACACCAGCAGTGTAGTGAAGAGGAAAAAGTCGCGAAAACTATATTTACGTTAGCAACAGCACCTAAAGAACGCGCCATTTTGTCTGCAGTTAAGGGTAGTGAATTTTATTGATTCACCAAAGCCGCTAGGCACTTCACTGTGGACGGATATGAAGACAACTCTTTCTTAGCCAATTCCAGTTCAGTTTAACGGTGTGCCATGTTATCTTCTGTAGGAGCAAACGGTTTCGCTACGTCGAACAATGCCTAAACCACGCTTTCAGAACGAACCATTAGGGGTGATAGGCGTGCAGTATTTCACATTAAACTCTTGGCGAGGTTCTTGTATATTTAAAACACCAGTAACAAAACGCCCATATTGTTGATGCTTCAAAGAAGATATCAGGAATCAAACTTCAGTGTGTGTACAATCTTACCATACCTCTTTTAAAATCGTCAATGCATTTTGTGCAAATGGTATAAAATCCAGATTTTTTTTCTAACATTCTCAAGCACCTCAAGTCGTTACAATTGATCTTTTAGACCATAATTTATGGCGTTTCTTGAAATATTTATGTGTCGTGGACTGATACAAAGTGAATGAATGACACTCTTCACAACAATGAGGTAATTAATGCAGCGCTAGCACTTGCTAGCAGAAACAGCAGGTCTTCTTGAGATCTTGCTGGCTTAGGCATCTTTCGAAATGATATTTATATCGAATACACTGTGATGCACCCAATTTTTTTCTGATCATTTACACCATTTTATCGTCTCTCACACGCTGTGAGAAAATTTCTTTTAGGATGATTTTTTTTATGCAAAAAAAGTCCGAGTTTCTGGCACCGCATTATTCGCAAGAGAAGTGAAGTTCTTGTAGAATGGTTCACAGTTGTGCATACTGACATCGTTTTTTGAAAGAATTTTCCCTGTTGTTGCCCTTTTTTTTTCTTTCGTATCCTTTCAAATAATTCAAGTTCTTTTTATTGAGTGCTTTATATAGTCGATATAGGGGATATAATAGATTTACAGTAATAATTTTGTTACTGTCAGTGTTCAAGCAATTTACACAAGCTGTTTAAGTCTGTTGAACAAATATATAATATTGAACAATTTACATTCACAGTCGTATCAATATATAAATTTATAGACAATGAGCAAAACATTGACTTCCATACGCCCGTGTATAGTCTTGACGGAGACAGTTGTAACCCCATTTTCCATAACGACTTGAACGTCTGCTCTGTCTTCTCTGAAAATATAAACATTAAAGTATATGGACAAATGTGAGTAGTCATATATTGCAAATGGAAAGCCCGCACCCATTTAATCTTTATCTTTATTTAGTAATTGTCTTATCAGAAAGGGCATACACTTGAGCTTGTTGGCTCGGCACACGCGACAAGAAAGACTGACAGCACTTGGCACTGGCTAAGAACATGAGCGTTTATTTGGTAGGTGCACAAATATATACGCTTCTTGAGACAAGGAAATCACAAAAAGGGTGGGGGGAGCTCAACTCATGCGTCCCAACTAGTCCATGACGATGCAATAATCACTTGCGGACATACCTAATTTCCTTGTCGGTTAGTACGATCGATGGTGAGCTTACACATGATGGCCCAAGTGAATGAATTGCGAATGCTTGTAGATTTAGCAGGCGTGGCTGTACGTTATCTACGCAAGATGCGCGTCTCATCATAATTAAGACTGCAGCCACATTCGGCACAATGAATTGCCAAATTGCTTGCATTTTGGGCCTTCAGGTTGTTCTTGTGCTTTCGCAAACCATATGAAGTATCAAAGTTCCAGAAAAGTTCATGTCCTCCGGGTGTGCCACCATCGACATCAAGAATCTCTATTATTCTCTACCCCAAGCCGCCCTAGCAGTGTTTGTGCAAGGGGGCATTGAAAAATATGGAGCCACACGTTTCCAGAATCCTTTCGGCAGAAGAGTTTCCAGGTTTTTGTACTTGGTTTCCTTGTACCTCAGCTCGACTGACGTACGCCATGACGAGCTCCTGTATGTGTGAAAAGATGGTGTTGGCATCGTGTCGTGCATAGCCCCAGTTCTAAGCGACCTAAATCTTTGCCGATGTGACAGGCAACTGCAAGAATCGGTCGGCGCGACCACTTGGGTCATGGTATTTCGGTTTGTCGCTTATTTTATTTTTAATTTTTTTTAGTGCTAACTATATTGAAAGCCCCAGCAAGGTCGACAAGATTTTCGAATGCTTTCGCGCAAATTTTCCCGCACTTTCATTCATGAGGCAGCTACCCCAGGGTGGTCAAATACGCTTCCCAGACATCAAGATAGCCTTTAGTGCAGAGCACACTTGCTGGGAGTACTCACCTCGTTCATAAAGGCTTGCTACCATTGTCATCGCACAATTATAAGTTAAGTTGGTCAAACAGGTCATCACTCTTGCTGCTATGAAGAATGCGCTAGTTAGGTCACGTCCACATGAAATTGCTTCCAGCTTTCCTAATCAAGTCTGCAAGTTGAAGAAGACCGGCTTATCTGACCAATTGCTGTTGGGGATGGTCGAAGTCCTGCTGAAGGAGCACCGTAAGACGGCTAGGGCTCGTGCTCTTGTGGAGAACAGGGCAAAAGTGGCGGCCATGTGCTACTTGCACAGTGTTTCGTTCAAGATCAAGAAGGCAGCTGCACGTGCCAGGGTAAAGATGGTGTTTTCAGCGCCTATAAGGCTGGGTTCATTGTGCAAGAAGGTGAATGACCCTCGCTCAAATTCTTCCACTTGCAAGAAACAACATGCGACACACTTTGTGACCTGCAATACTGAAGTGATCTGAGAGGTCCCTGCGCCCTGCGGAGAGCTTTACGCTGGGCAGACAGGTCACTGCATCAACGACCGGCTGCGAGAGCACAAGAACAACCTCAAAGCCAAAACTGGAAGCAATTTGGTCGTTCAGTGTGCCGAATGTGGCTGCAGTCCTAATTTTGATCAGGCGCACATCTTGCGCAGATATCGTCATAGCCGCGCCAGGGAAATCTACGAAGCATTCGCACTTCATTCCATGGGGCCATCATGTGTAAACTAATCATCGATCGTACTAACCTACCGGGAAATTAAGTATCTCCGCGCGTGTTCATTGCATCGTCATGAAGTAGTTGGGACGCATGCGTTAAGCTCGCCCCCCCCCCCTTTTTTTTTTCCGATTTCCGCTTCCCAACAAGCGTATATATTTTTGCACCTACTAAATAAACGCTCATGTTGTTAGGCAGCGCCAAGTCCACGCAGCCCTTCTTGTCCCGCGTGTGTGCGCTGTTCCCTCTCACGAATGCCTTACCACGTCACATAACAGTTACATTCACTGCAATAACCACCGTCGTAAGAAACGCTAAATTTCATACCTACAGAAGTAAAAAAGGTGGACGGCAAAGAGTGTAGACACCAAAGCATGATGATAACTTGGCACGAAACTAGCACGAGTTTTGCGTGCTTGCACGGGATGGTGTGATGAACATTCACAAAGATCCGAAGAATTCAATATAATGTTTTCAATTTTCATGTATATAAACCAGGTGTTGATTGTTTTGCATATTTATCGCGATATTCATTACAAAAACATTGAAAGATAGCTAAAAAATTCGGCAGATCCCACCTACCATAGGAATCGATGTCTTGAGAAGCATGCGGAGAGAAGGCGGCTGTGGTGTAACTTTTCTGTTGAGCGAAACGTTACGAAATGACGCTCAACGTATTTACAGATGTAATACGCACAGACAGGTATGTTGAACAGTCGCATCTGTTTTATATAACCAGTTACTTACAGCTACATATGTAATGTTTATCACATTAGGGGGTAGTACTGCATCGAAAATTGACGTTTCACCAAACATTACGCCTGCGTACGGTCTTTTTCCGAAAGAGTTCCGAGACCTGGCGTGGCTCTGCGGTAGAATACTTGATTATCACGGAGAATGCTTGGGTTCGATTCCTGCTGAGACCATAACATATATTGTTTGCATTCGTCGGGTCAACACTACCGATGTCGGTTTTTCTTAGCGCTCTCGCATTTAAATTACCAATGTATGTTCTCGCCGTTCCAGGCTAGGTATAAACTGTCCAACACCTGTCGCGCATACCCGCATACTGTGGCCCGCAGTAAACGGCTATGTGCCAAACGTGTCTGGTGTAAAGCGCTTGACGTCACACGTGACGGCATTTTCACATGATTCATGTTTCGACCAGATAGTCATAATCGTCAAACCCTCTCAGCGTCCCATACTAATTTTGGTCCACACCAAGTTAAGGAGGCGATAACGAGATCAGCCTGACGTAGTCGGCTAGAGAGGTAGAGAGATGGACCGATTGATAGATACGTTTATTAACGCTCGAAGTGTCTTCAGTACGAAAAAGCCAGCAGATCCTACGCACTGTGGGAATCGATGTAATGCGAAGCAGCCAGGACGGAGCAAATCATGCTTTACATAATTTGCATATCATGTTTTACATGTTAGGACCTGTCATTTGTGTTCGTCAAACAGTCACGTCACGCAATGCCAATTTTGGTGCATATCAAGCTAGCGAACTGGACGCAAGCGCACCATGAGCGTGGCATGTAAATGGCGTTGTATATGACATGCATGCCAAGATTTTCATGTTACCACCTGCCACTTATGTTCGTTATACAGTCATGTCACTCAATACCAAATTTGGTGTATATCAAGCTGAGTACGTCTACTTAGGACAGGTGGTAACCGCGGAGCCGAACCATGAGAGTGAAATAACTAGAAGAATAAGGATGGGATGGGGCTCATTCGTCAAGCATTATCAAATCATGAATGGTAGTCTACCACTATCCCTCAAGAGGAAGGTATATAACAGCTGCATCTTACCGGTACTTACCTACGGAGCAGAAACCTGGAGACTTACAAAGAGGGTTCCACTTAAACTGAGGACGACGCAGCGAGTGATGGCAAGGAAAATGATAGGTGTAACCTTAAGAGACAGGAAGAGAGCAGAGTGGGTCAGGGAACAAACGGGGGTTAAGGATATCATAGTTGAAATCAAGAAGAAATGGATATGGGCCGGGCACGTAGCACGTCCACAGGATAACCGCTGGTCATTAAAGGTAACTGACTGGATTCCAAGAGATGGCAAACGCGTGAGGGGGGAGACAGAAAATTAGGTGGGAAGATGAGATTAAGAAGTTTGCAGGTATAACGTGGCAGCAGAAAGCACAGGACCGGGTTGATTGGCGAAGCATGGGAGAGGCCTTTTCCCTGCAGTGGGTGTAGACAGGCTGATGATGATGATGATGATGATGATGAAGCTGACGAAACGGCCGCGGGCGCGCCATGAGCGTGTCATGCATGTCATGTCACTCATGACATGTCATGATTTCCATATTACCACTTGTCATTTATTATTCGTCATACAGTCATGTCACTCAATACCAAATTTGGTGTATCTCAAGCTAACGAAACGGCCGTGAGCACGCCATGAGCGTGGCATGCAAGTCATGTCGCACATGAGAAGTCATGATTTCCATGTTACCACATCTCATTCATGTTCGTCATACGGTCACGTCACTCAATCCCAAATTTGGTGTATATCAAGCTAACGAAATGACCGCGAGCGTGCCATGAGCGTCGCATGCAAGTCATGTCGCACATGACAAGTCATGATTTCCCTATTACCACTAGTCATTTATGTTCGTCATACAGTCACGACACTCAATACCAAGTTTGGTGTATATGAAGCTAACGAAACGGCCGCGAGCGCCCCATGAGCGTGGCATGTAAATCATACTTTTCATGACAAGTTATTCATGATTTTCATGATATGACCAGCCATTTACGTTCGTTATACAGTCATGTTATGCCATACCAAATTTGGTATAAATCCCGTTAACGATACGGCCAAGAGAGCACAAGGTCGTAGGCGGCTAGATAGATAGATAGATAGATAGATAGATAGATAGATAGATAGATAGATAGATAGATAGATAGATAGATAGATAGATAGATAGATAGATAGATAGATAAAAATGTGCGGTTGACGATTTGTACTGCAAATAAGATGCCTGCGATCACATGTAGTGCGAAAACATTTGAGAGTCTGGTGCTAACTCATTAAAATCCGTTTTCCGCATCCACTTGCCCAGGTTCATGCCGACGTTAATGGTCGATTTTCCGAAGCCATTAGCGACGACCAAACAATATTGCAGCCGGCAGATACGGCTGCGCGCTTTCGTAGACCTCGCAGAGTAAAGGGGACGTGTAAAATGTAGCAGCTTGCTCATGGGTCTGCAAACGTAACCGCTTTGTTACTCAACGTGAGGATGATGTTACGCGGTTAGTAAATTATGTCGCCACACATAGGTTACCTAAACCGTGGCGAGAGTTCCTGAAATCTTCATGCGACACTTTTAGTGTCTAAGCTCATTTAAGTTTTCCTGAGCAATATTTTCTAGGATTGAAATTAACTTTCTTTTCTTATAACCCAAAGAAATGCAATGCATTTAGGCCTCCAGCATTTATACCACTACATTATTAGCAACATCATTCCTTTCATCTCACATTACGCAATTTTATATTCCACTTTTTTACCAGAGGTAAACAAGCAAAAACCTTTGTACCATGTCACGACACATTATGCTTAGCTCCTAACACCTTACGTTCACGAGCTGTTCTTAGTGTTGGGAACACTAAGAACAGCTCCGGATGTCCGTCGTCCGTCCGGACAGACGGACATCCGGACGGACGGACGGACATCCGGAGGGACGGGCGACGGACATCCGGACGGACGGACAGACGGACATCCGGACGGACGGACAGACGCACATCCGGACGGACGGACGGACGCCGGACGGACGGACGGACGGACACCGGACGCCGGACGGACACCGGACGGACGTGAGCATGAGACATTAAGGGCTTTCGACTTAATATGTGAGCTCATATCGGAATCGAGCGCAGACATTCTGCGACAGTCAGCTACTGTACCACAGGCACCACGTCTGCGCGACACAAGCAGAACAGTCACAGGGTAAGCTTCAGAAGTTACCTTAGAATGGACGCTTGTGAGCTTTTTTAGGCTGCCAACTGCAGATGCAGCTGCCAAACCTCTAGACCACAAATCACGACCTTCCAATGTAGCTACGTATCCCATACTTAACACACTGCGTACTACCTACGTAACTGCACAATTAGTTCATGCTGTGGCTGATGATAATGTTAATGAATTATGGCTAAGCACTTGTTATGGGTGGGAAGCTCGAAACCACCAACTCTGTAAGCAAATTTTTTATGCTGTGATGGGCGGTGTCATTGGATTCACCTGCCACGCAGCATGAAACTTGTTAGAAGGCCCCAAATCAACCAACTTTAAAGACTACAGCGTGGTTGTTTCGTTCTGCAGGCACTATTAAAACCGAAGAACTTCTTTGCGGACCAAACACCATTTGCCACCGTTTTTATCTATCTATCTATCTATCTATCTATCTATCTATCTATCTATCTATCTATCTATCTATCTATCTATCTATCTATCTATCTATCTATCTATCTATCTATCTATCTATCTATCTATCTATCTATCTGTCTGTCTGTCTACAATTAAAGGTCGTTTCCATCGTCATCATTCCAACTTTTATTCTCTACTACTCCATATATCGTAACCTGATTCATCGCGTTCGGAGACCTTAGGCTGCCGGAGCGCAATGCAAGGCGCGTACAGCCCACCTCAGGAAAATAAGAAAGGCCGCATGAGCGATACATTTCTATTTGACAAATTTCTGTAGCGCATACGTTCTTATTCGCGGACGGCTCCTTTACTTTTAGTTCACAAGTGATGAGCTGTGGATCTTGCTCAATTTCTGTGACTAATACGCACTGAGTGCTTTCACAGCAGAGCTGATATGCTCGAGTTCGCCGTGTGTCGTACATAAACAGTTATCGGCATCGTAAAGCGGCACGCGCATTTTTCTTCATTATTGTCTTCTGCTTCAGTCCCAGAACACGTGTGACCGTTTGTCCGGCATAGGATGTAATAACTCTAATGGGCGGGAGCACGAGTACAGATAGAGAGAAAGAAAGAGATAGAGACAGATGGCAGGAAAGATAGAGAACGCTAATCATTTGGCGAGACCAAGCATAACCACGTATCTTATAGCATAACAAGGGTGGCAAAGAGAGAGGTGAGAGGGTAAAAGCCAAGCCGAACCAGGACCAGCTTGGTGCCCAACAGCTCGGCGCCTGGGCGACTTAGTGTAAGCTGCGCATTTTTTTAAGATTTACGAATAGATCTGATTTAATGGGGTCCCGAGCCACATTTATAAGTTATAATCGATTGTCCACATCAGTGGCGTAAATCCATAAAGACCACAAGGGGGGGACACACATCTTGCAACGGCGGCCATTTTGTGTTTATATGTAG
Organism: Rhipicephalus appendiculatus; assembly: GCA_030522465.1. Lineage (NCBI taxonomy): Eukaryota > Metazoa > Arthropoda > Arachnida > Ixodida > Ixodidae > Rhipicephalus > Rhipicephalus appendiculatus. The sequence continues at coordinate 79,957 of JALIZH010016280.1, read as the reverse complement.
GCTTCATTTCTAATTATATAAAATAAAATTATGCATTCACATATAATAATAATAATAATAAAAAATTTTTTATATTATTATTATTATTATTATTATTATTATTATTATTATTATTATTATTATTATTATTATTATTATTATTATTACTGACTGTTTTGCCATGCATTTTTCATCTGTTTATAAGTCTCCAGCCTCTGTAGCTAGTAACGGTCGACAGGTTAAGGCAGTTGGCACAGCTGATGCTGTGTCACTAGATGAAGACTCCATTTCAGAATGCGTTAAGCGCTTGAAACCATCCTTTTCAGCTGGCCCAGATGGCATCCCCTCTGCCATACTAAAAGCCTATGGCAGTATACTTGTACCTGTATTGACTACCATATTTAATAAGTGTCTGCATGCTTCAACTTTTCCTAGCATGTGGAAAACTGCTCGTGTTTTCCCAGTGTTTAAGTCTGGCTGTAAAAGTGACGTCTCGAACTACCGCCCTATTTCCCTTCTTTGTGCCGCATCAAAAATATTTGAGCTTGCTCTTCACAAAATATTGTCTTTTGATGTAAAAAATTCATTGATTGTGAATCAGCATGGGTTTCTCGCTGGCCGCTCAACTGTCACTAATCTTGCCAGTTTCATGATGCAAGTCTCCACGCCTATTTCGCAGGGAGGACAGGTTGACGCTATTTACTGTGACCTTAGCAAAGCTTTTGATGTTGTCAGCCATTCGCTGCTTGTGGATAAACTTGCACACTTTGATGTTGATTCTTCAATTGTCAATCTCCTCCATAGCTATCTTCTTGATAGATCATGTTATGTTGCCGTTAATGGCCAAACGTCCTCTTTGTATAAAGCTACTAGTGGGGTTCCTCAAGGGTCGGTACTGGGCCCACTCCTCTTTTTAATTTATGTTAATGATGTTTCTTCTGTCATTCGGAATTCTTCTTTCCTTTTGTATGCCGATGACATAAAGATATTTAACGAAATTCATTCAGTTATCGATTGCTGCTTGCTGCAATCTGATTTGTGTTCTTTTTCTGAATGGTGCAGGAGCAATAACCTCTCCCTTAATATTTCAAAAACCAAGGTAATGAGTTTCACTCGAAAAACATCTAGTGTGCCATTTTTATATTCTGTCAATTCTGTGTCGTTGTGTAAGGTATGTGAGATCAATAATCTAGGTGTTCTTTTTGATAGCACCTTACACTTTTCTGCTCACGCTAAGCGTGTTGCTTGGCGGGGTCTTCGCACCCTAGGCTGTGTTTGCAGAGTGTCTAGAGAATTCCGTTCTCCTGTGCCCTTCCGAAAATTGTACACTGCGTTATGTCTTCCTCAACTTGAGTATGCATCTGTGATCTGGAATGGCATTCCTAATTCCAGCAGCAACGTCATTGAGCGAGTCCAGAAAAAATTTCTAAGCATTTACAACCATCGTTTCGCTAGAAATGACTCTGGATCTCGTTCTAACGCTGCTGCATTATTATCATTGCCATCACTTTGCTGCCGACGAAATCGCGCTGATCTTTTGTTTCTTTACAAGTTTGTGCATGGCATCATATCCTGCCCTGTACTGCTCAACTGTCTTAATTTCCGAATTCCACGTAAGCTCACCAGAGAGAACAGACCTTTTCATGTAACCGCCTGCCTCTGTGAACATTCGACCATTGGTAGGATACAACGTCTTTACAATGCTTACTTTTTGGAGCTCGATGTTTTTCACAGCTCCCAGTCGTTGTTCTGCTCCGAGCTTTGCACTGTACTTACATAGCCTCGTACACTGTTGACATTTTTTTTTCTGCCTGTGCATAGTTGTATATGTGCAATTTTATAACGTTTTTTATCCCTGATATTTTATTATGAATGCTTGCCTTTGTTTTTTTTTCTGTGCGCCAGCACAAAGACCTCACGGTTGTTCCTGGGCACATTAAATAAACGTTTGATTGATTGATTGATTATTATTATTATTATTATTATTATTATTATTATTATTATTATTATTATTATTATTATTATTATTATTATTATTATAAAACAAGCATCAGCATCGGTGCCTGATCAGAAAAAATAGCACTGAGTATCCAATAGTAAGCGACATCGCATGGCGAAGTTTCTAATAGCAACTCGTAGGCAGGCGCTAGCATTTCTGCAGTTGCGTCATTCGGGTTAAATTATGCAATAAAAATTGTACCACTTTTTGTGCTAACGCATAAAGGTATTCCCCATCGTGTGTACCGGCTAGAAGTACTTAACTTCCATCGTGCGCACCGACTAGAAGTACTTAGTTTCTGTTCACTCAAAGTGCTTCAGATTTTAGAGTTGGTTTTACGGAGAGTGTGTTGTCCTTCACTGTCAAGAAATTCAAATATGACATTTGGAAAATAAATCTCGAGGGGGGACACTTGCACGGGGTGTCCCCCCCCCTCTGACCCCCCCCATGATTTACGCCACTGGTCCACATAGTCAGGGATTATTGCCTCAATTTTTGATTGCCGCAAATTTGCTTTCGAATCGTCATAAACGAGCGGAGTTTCAGGGTTTTGTCTTTAAGCGCTTTCTCTCTTTTTTAGTCATAACGAGCGCCCCTTAAAGGCTGCGTACGCAAGGGAACTAGGGGAGGAATAACAACAGAAAGAAAACAACGGCACGCGCGCGCTGTGACATTCACTGCGCGCCATGAAACGCGAGTGCAGGCCCTGCGGGCGAAAGGGACCCTCAGCCACATAATCGCAGAGTGCGATAGCTCCCAGGTGACTAGAGTGCATATAAATTGTAGAGAGGCCTGGGAAGCCCTGCTGAGGAGCGAGGACCCTGCTTCAGAGCAACAAGCCAAACGCCGAGGCGCGAAGAGTGAAGTTTTTTCTTGCTTTTAATCACGAAGGTGCTGTTTCCGTCATCTCGGTCAGTGTGCCGGAGACGGGGAGAAGAAGCCTTCTCATCTGGAGGACGAATAAATTTGCTGTCGCTATCATGATCATCACTTTCTCTACGTGTGATCCTGGCGCGTACTAATGTCGCTACTTTTTATAGTTAGCACGCTATAGAGCACGGCAGCCTGCACATTGCGGAAGCTCATGACCAGTGGAGCATCTGATCCAAATGCCGATATTGGTTTCTATAAGGTACTGCGCAACAGCAGCTATTCATTGTGACAAAATATGTGCGGCATCACGGCGCTTTGAAGGGCGTGAGTACGTATGAAGACAGGACTCTTGAGAAAGTGGCAGCTTTGCCAACCGCCTGAGAAATCTCATTGCCGCGCACGACTCCAAGATTTCTCTGAGCTGTTAGCAGAGTCATCTGATTTCTGCTGTCCGTTTCTTTAACCATACATCAAAGCACGAAGAGCGGTGCAGGGAGCCTTCAACTCTATACTATTAATATTTCCAATCACGAGACTACCACTGAGTTGGTCACGTACCAGATGAAACCGCTGTGAGTATGTTCCTGCGTTTGCTTGTGATATTAAGTAAGCCGAGAGTATTTATATAGCGATACTTTCCACCATTGTGTACAGCAAATACAGCTTATTGCTTAACGAAGAACTTCTGCGGAGATGCTGGTTGTTGCTTGTGTACTCCCTTGCAGGCTTGGGCTTGTCTACGAATGGCAAACTTGTTGCGGACGTAAATAAAACACTGGTCGGTCAAACAAGCACTCGCGCAATAGCAGAAGCTATTTGTAAGTTACTTGCTAAGCGGATATTTTTACCAGCGAATGCTGGCAACCTGAACTTTATTACGAAATATTTGTGTCCGTTTCACAGAAAACATTTCGTCTCTGCCAATGTGTCGCATGAAAACAGGAGTGGATTGCGGCGCCTAATTTATTTAAAATGACACTGTCGGACGCATTTGGTACAGTGCATCGCTTGAAGGCGAAAATGTTATGTATTTTAAAACTATATATAACACTTTGCTATCGCAAATCGCACAGTATTCATGTTATACTTCGTTATGAACACTAGTATAACAGGATTCCCGAAAGCTTGTAGTTTCGTTATTCTTACAAGTTTATCGCAACTTCACTATGAGTAGTTAGTTGAACTGGCAGCTCTAAATTGTAACTATAGTATGCCACTGTTGGAGGTCGCACGCCGGTATCGTAGAGTTTCCCATTGAATTGATATAACACTTTCTCTTTTAGCTCATTATTTCACTGCTGTAAATTCAAGTACATAAGTGCTCTTTTCAAGGTCAGCGTGCGTTTCCCTGCGCCTTATGAGTTTATCTACAGTTGTGGTAGTACGCGAACGAATAAATAATTGAGTTTAACTCAAAGTAAATAATTAGCGCTCTCATGCTTAGAGACAAATATCTACATACATTTTTCGTAGTCTTTTCCGCCAGATTCTGAAAAAGAAGATAAAGCTTTATTTTATTTATCATATTAGTTTTTATCAACAACGCAGACAGATGGTTTACAGACAACTATGATATTTTAAAAGTTAGGAGCAAAGAAAACTAACAGTGCAGGTAAGGCGACTTTTTTTTGCCAACCTTCAAATTGCCTGTCGATCTTTACATTACGCATTCACTCACGAGACCAACTCAAAAGCAATATCTCGATTCATTCGAAGTAACAGATTCGGAACAGGCGAGCCTTGTCTTTTGCCTGCTACAATGCATCGCGGAAAGCAAACAGAACTAACGCCCAGGAAGTACGATTGATTATTAAAACTTGCAACACAAAATTTACTGGAGCAGTGTTATCATACGGTGTGTGGACACCGCATTTCAGTGCGCATACACTTGTCATTTTGAATCTAAATTTTAGCTTGCAGGCAAGCCTAATATTCTTGAAGGGTGTGGTCGCTGCATGCTGGACACTTAGTGATTGTCCATGAACAGCGAATCATCTATCTCGAAAGCTATTTGCCGTCATTGTTGGACAAGTGACCCCAACTTACTGCGATGGAGTGCAAGATTAATGAAGGCGTTCGTTGGCAAGCAGATCGTTCTCGTTTTGTGAAAAGCGTAATACTGTAGGGTTAATTATTGGGCCTGCAGTCTTATGAATTTGGCCTACAGTAATCGGAAGTTTAACAAGTGCAGTCCACGTGCCCGGAGGGTACACCATTTGGCTCAAAGCAAATAGCTACAGCGTAGACAGCTACTCGTTCAATACATCGTATGAGAACAATTCGAACATTATGTTGGGCGGGGGGGGGGGGGGGGGGGGCTGTGGAATTTTCTGTGCTCGCCATGCTCACCCTTCACTGATGCCTCGTAAGTGAAAATGAAAAAGCTTTTCCGCAATGAAGGGAACTGAAAGAAAGAAGGGAAATGCGCTATTCAAGATAGAGAGGCTTACATGAAAAATTGGGAATCGGCGTTGTACAGTCAGGGAGAAACAAAAAAAAGGGAGGGGGGAAGCGGGTGGTACGCAGGTTGTGAGTGGAGACCATTAAAATAAAGAGTACGAAATGCTGGTCTTGTGCAGCACTCAACTGTCTCTCGGGCTCTGCGACTTCCGCATGTAGTGAGGGACATTACAAGAGAAGAAGTAATAATGCATGCGTATGCCCTAAACATCAGCATCTTACCGGTACTTACCTACGGAGCCGAAACCTGGATATTTACAAAGAGAGTTCAACTTAAATTGAGGATGGCGAAGCGAGCGATGGAAAGGAAAATGATAGGTGTAACCTTTAGAGACATGCAGAGAGCAGAGATGGTCAGGGAACAAACGGGGGTTAAGGATATGATAGTTGAATTCAAGAAAAAGAAATGGACATTGGCCGGGCACGTAGCACGTCGGCAGAATAACCGCTGGTCATTAACGGTTACTCACTGGATTCCAAGAGAAGGCAAACGCGCGAGGGGGGAGACAGAAAATTAGGTGGGCCGATGAGATTAAGAAGTTTGCAGGTATAACGTGGCAGCAGAAAGCACAGGATAGGGTTGACAGGCGGAACATGGGAGAGGCCTTTGCTCTGCAGTGGGCGTAGTGAGGCTGATGAGGATGATGATCCCCTAAACATTGCAAACCGTATAGCTGTCACAAGGCCTATAAAACGTTTGTGTGTTTCGAAATTGACCGACAGCATATCGTGGGCCGGGTGTGTTGATGAGAGGAAATGTATTCGCTTGTTCCATGGCCTAATGGTGGCACTCCGCGTCTAACAGCATGGCGCTCAACTAGCTTATCACCACGAGCGATGCTTCTGCCGTAAGCTGAAGACTCGCTACCGCTGGCGCGTCTTTTTTGTAACTAGTTGCTATCACTTCGCGATTCGATGACAGCACTGAACCCCTTATTTATAGTGTCTGTCTTCTTCAATCGCTCTTATGAAGCTCTTTCCGTGCACTGGGGCACACAGCAGACGATGGTACCCCCGGAAAGGGGCTATGTGTGCCGCCATTGGAAGAAAATCGAGGGCGTGGGCGCCCATTTAAAAAAAAAATACATGGCTGATCCCTCTGCAATAGGATTCGGTATAACACGAAAGAAAAACGTGTCCTCACAGAAGTAGATGAACGTTTTTTTACATTGGTATACAAGAGTTTGCAGTATGTCTATTGGTTGCAAAAAGCCAGGAACCACTTTTCATGTGTAAGTATGCATGGAAGCTCCGTCAATTTTTCCTCTCGCGCGGCGCTCTACAAGCGCGTTGCAACTGAAAGTTCTTAGTAATAACTTTTTTAGCTGGCTAATGCGAACTGAAAAAAGCTTTCTCAATGTATCACAGTTACCCTAAAGACAGGACGCTGCATGACCCATGGCGGCGCGATGTTCGTCGTGAAGGCTGGACGTCTAAGGATGCGGACGTTCTTCGCTCCGAACACTTTGAAACTGGTTGCTTCGACAGGACCAGCCAAACTACAAGGCTTCGACCGGGCAGCATTCCCACCGTGTTTCCGGCGTTTCCGGCACATCTGTAGAAACTAGTGAGTACCACAAGAAATGATTGAATGTTTGTATAATTGTCGCCCCGCTCAACGGCTCATAAAGTTCCACATGGGCGGAGGCAGTTTCTCACTTCTCTCGTATTTATGTAAGATCCTATGGCCGTCTGAAATAGTGCACGAGACAATTTCTTATCAGAATTTCATGGACTCTTCATATGCGTGCTTACGAATGGGCACTCGAAATTTGCACACTAGAACCATATAAACAATTCTTCAAGTTGGCCTATCTTGATTTCTTACCAGTCACATATCGTATGTGCAAGAACTTTCTGTTCGTGTGTAGCCATGGTTATGTGAAATAAGCTTAATATAAATAAGGTGTAATCATGACTGTAACCTGTTCATGTCACGCTCTCGTTGCTTCTAGTTGTTGCTTAAATTCCATACGCGTCATAGGTAGATGTAATTAATTCTGTGCTATGGTTAGGATAGTGCTCTGCGTGTGTGGGGATACATATCTTAAACGTGGGGCATTAAGCACAGTCTTTAAAATAGCTGCAGGTTTATTATTCATTGGTGTTTTTTATGTGCAGCCAAAAAAGAAAGCGAGATGCCCCCAAGTGCCTAAGTGCGCTGTCACCTGCCGTCGGCGATGAGCCAGTTGTTGAAGTTCCCTCTGAGTCTTCATCGCCAACGAATGAGTGGTACCGACAAAAGGTAGAGCAGCCAGCAGATGAGGTTCTCCAACTGAAGAAAAAAAGTTAAGACTTTGCAGCAGTCTAAAAGAAGACTAAGGAAACGGTGTGATGCGTCACAAAATTTGAACAAGGAGCTGAAGGAGAAGAAGCTGTTCTCAGAAAAGGGCCTTGAGGTTTTTGAAGTTTCCTTTACGCCTGAAATTCAGCAACTTTTTGCGCGAGCCTATGAAAAAACAAACAAGATGTACCTCCGAGAGCTACCGGTATTCGCACTAACACTGCACTAATACTCCGCTGCAGCGTACGAGTATGTACGGTCGACATTTAATAATGCTTTGCCATCTCAACGTAGTTGCGTGAATGGTACAAATCTGTAAACGATGATCCTGGTTTTACCTCTGAGGCCTTTGCTTTTATCGGGATAACGTTAAAGAGCTCGTTTCGCAGAAATTCCGGCGTCGGCGTCGGCATTGGCGGCGGCGTCGCTGGCTGTGAGCGAAAAATCATCATCTTGTCCGTGACCGAAAAATCGAGACAGATGCAAATAAAATAAATAATAAAAATGTTCGGGTCCGAGTGAGGATCGAACCCAGGTCGCCTGCGCGGCAAGCAGGTGTTCTACCACACAGCCACGCTTATGCTTGGAACTACTTTGAAAAGAACTCCCTCTGCTTGGAAATGCACTGAAAATAACTTTCATGCTTTAAAAACACACGCGTCCTGTATACAGGCGTCACAATAAAAAAATGTAATACCGCAGTAATATTGCGTGGTACGAGCGTACATTTGCTTCACCATGTGTTACATTTCTCGAGGAAATTTTTTTGTGCGCTTCTCAAGAGACGTTTTCAAATTGAAAAAACTGCAGGGGCGTTACATGATTGAAAACACGTTTATGCTCCTCTGAGATCTGCGTATCGCCAGCTGTTAGTGTTGTATATAAATTGCATGCTATGAAAATGCGAGCGCAAGCATGGCGCGTGGTAAAGTTGTCTAAGGCGGCGAGGGGTTCGTGGTTCGAATCCCCGGGTGCTTCGGAATTTATTTCCTGTGATTTATTTCTCTTTTCGCCTTATTTATATATATACATACATATACATATCCGGGATATGACGGCGCCGGCTACGACAAAATTCCGCCGAGAGGGTCCATATAATTTCTATCGCAATAAAAATTGATGCGTAGCGCTGTGGGTAGTGCCAGTCGCCTTCGCAGCGTGAGGGCCTGTATTTAAACGAAAACACCGGGGTGGAATCCTGTATTCGTGACTCAATAATTGCATGATATCGATACTCATTTTCTATAGAAAAGACAGAACGGACAGGCAGTTTTCTCGTGGAGTCGGCTTACGAATTTTAATAAAACCATCTATGCAAATCATGCCCGTTTGGCACGAGACATTTCTCTTCTCACACCGCAATAAATTGGCGCAGGCAGGTGCGCCAGCTTCGTCGCGTTAGCAAGAGAGAAGGAAGAGACCACGACACTTTGGCAAGATTCCACTGAGGGCGCACACAATGGGGCCGTTGTATTTTTGTTTGAATCACATCACAGGTGTACACTCAGAACACCGGTGAACGGGGCTATAGAATACGCTATAAAAGACCATCTCGACGACGTAAAGAAATCAGCCTAAAATCGAGTTGTATTGCAACGAGACCGTGGATACGAAATGCGATAAAGCACAACGCTTTTTGGTCTTCAGGAGCCATGCAAGTTTAAATGTTATGATTTTGTCTAATCCAGCACATGACTTTTTCAAAGAGCAGTAGAAATTAAACATACTCACTTTCTCTTGTTCCTCACAGAAGTAGTCCTGCAAAGAAAAACGTTTCTTTTCAAATAATCTGCATGTCAAACAACAGCAACGTAGATTAATTAAGACAGAATTGTTTATGTCTGCGTAAATGATTCTGGAATATTCCCTGTAGAAACTGTTTAGAGCTACTAACCGCCTGTCCGCCGCGGTGGTGTAGTGGTTAGGGTGCTCGACTGCTGAACCAATGGTCGCGGGTTCGATCGCGGCCGTGGCAGCCGCATTTCGATGGAGGCGAAATGGTAGAGGCCCGTGTACTGTGCGATATCAGTGCACGTTAAAAAACAACAGATGGTCGAAATTTCCGGAGCCCTTCACTACAGCATCCCTCATAATCACATCGTGGTTTTAGGATGTTAAATCCCAGATATTATTATTACTAACCACCTGTGGTTATTAGCGAAATGCCTCTAATAAACGACAGAATCCAGGCGTACTTTTTCGAAATCTGCTCAGTTTCTTGTGAGGTGTGTTCTTGTTATGTTGGAAAATCATGTAAATAGTGAGCAGCGAGTTCAGTGCGCTCAAGATAAATAATGGCGTGCCCCGGACTATTGAATAATTCAAGCGTACAACTTGGTGTAGTGAACGTTTTCCTTTCCGGGATATACAAGACCTATGCAGGAATCCCTTTGGAAACTTTAGCGCGATTTTTTTTAAATCGGCAGGCACCTTAAAGCGGCAGGCACCTTTCTAGAGCAGGCTTTGGTATGGTGCATGTTTGGCGAGTATTTACAAGGACATGGTTATGAATCGCAGATAGTAGGCCATATAAGCACGGCCCTATTCAGAAAGTGTTTTATTGGTTCGTCGTATGCTATGCGACGAACCAATAACATACAAATTTCTTATTCGTAAAAATGTAGCTGGCAACATAGAGTAATAATATACCATTAGTGAGAGGGTGGCAAGTATCGTAATTAAACTTAATTAGAGGTATTAGGTGAGGGTGGTGTAGGCCCACGCACCTACATCCAACCATGATGATCAATTGGTTGAACGATTCTACGATGACGTAGAACGAGCAATGAGTAAGGCAAAGACAGATTACACTATACTGATGGGCTACTTTAGTACCAGGGTATAGGCTGGAGACCATGCAGTGTGGGATAATGGCACCACTTCTAGAAACGCCAGAGGAAGTTACTAGTAGAGTTCGCAGAACGCAATAATTTGCGGATCTTGAATACCTTTTACAGAAAACGGGCTCACCGTCAGTGGGCGTGGATGAGCCCTAATGGCGAAACTAAAATGAAATAGACTTCATTCTGTGCGCACACCGGTGCATTGTACATGATGTGGAAGTAGTTAACACGATCCGATGCAGTGACCATACGATGGTAAGATCTCGAATTCGCCTAGACTTCAGGAAGAAACGGTAGAAACTGACACGCAAGAAGACAAATATTGAACTAGCGCTGAGGGGGAAAGTACAGGAATTCAGTTTCACTTCAGAATAGATGCGCGGCTCTAACCGAGAAAACCGTCTTTAGCATTGGCGCAATGAATGATAATCTGACTAGTACCATTAAGGAGTGTGCAATGCAAGTCGGGGGGTACAGTCATCAGACAGGACACTAGCAAGCTATCCCAAGAGAAGAAAAACCTCATTAAGAAATGTCACACGATGAAGCTTCAATAAATGCGACAAAATAGAGCTGGCGGAGCTTTGGAAGTTAATCAATGGGCGTAAGGTAGCCGACCTATGAAGGTATAACATGGACAAAATTGAGCATGCTCTAAAGAACGGAAGAAGTCTAAAAGCTGGGAAGACAAAACTGTGGATAGGCAAAAATTAGAGGTATGCATTAAGGGACAAGGAAGGCAAAGTCACAACCAATATTGATAGAATAGTTGAGGTGGCGGAGGAGTTCTACAGAAATCTTTACAGCAGCCGATACAGTCAGGATGATAACGTAAGAAGCAGTAAGTGCCCAGATGAATCTGACATCCCACCAGTATTAACAGAAGTAGAGAAAGCTCTAAAGGAAATGAGGCAAAGCCACTGGTGAAGATGAGGTAACCATCTGACCTGTTGAAAGACGGTGGAGAGATTGTGTTAGAAAAACTGGCCACCCTGTTTACGAAGTGTCTCCTGACTGGTAGGATGCCAGAATCTCGGAAGAATACCAACATCAACTTAACCCATTAGAAAGGGACTTCAAGGACTTGAACAATTACAGGCCGATCGGCTTACTGTCCGTTGTTTAGAAGGCTATTTACAAAAATAATCGGTAATAGAATTAATACGACATTAGAGTTCGATCAACCAAAGGACCTAGCAAGATTTCGTACAGGCTACTCAACAATAGACCACATTCATACTCTTAATCAGATGATAGAGAAATGACCGGAATACAACCAACCCCTATACCTAGCCTTCATAGATTACGAGGAGGCATATGTTTCGGTGCAGATATCAGCAGTCATGCAGGCACTGCGGAATCAGATCATCGACGAAGCCTATATAAACATACTGGAAGAAATCTACTGTGGATACACAGCTACCATAGTCCTCCATTAAGAAAGCGGCAGAATCCTAATAAAGAGGGGTATAAGGCAGAAAGACACGATGTTACTAATGCTATTCACCGCGTGTTCAGGGCCCTAGATTGGTACGAGTTAGGGATAAGTGTTAATGGAGAGTATCTTAGTAACCTGTGATTTGCATTGATGATTAACTCAGGGGACAAATTACAACTCATGATTACTGAACTGGACGAGGAAAGCAGATGAGTAGGCCTGAAAATTAGTATGCATAAAACTAAAGTAATGCGCAACAATCTCGGCAGAGAACAGCGCTTTGCGAAAAGTGGCGAGACACTGGAAGTTATAAAAGGACACGTCTACTTAGGAAGGTAATAACCGCGGAGCCGAATCATGAGAGTGAAATAACTGGAAGAATAAGGATGGGATGGAGCACATTTGGCAAGCATTCTCAAATCATGAATGGTAGTTTACCACTATCCCTCGAGAGGAAGGTTTATAACAGCTGCCTCTTACCGGCACTTACCTACGGAGCAGAAACCTGGTGACTTACAAAGAGGGTTCAACTTAAATTGAGGGCGACGCAGGGAGCGATAGAAAGAAGTTTTCAGGCACAACGTGGCAGGTAGAAAGCCCAGGACCAGGTTGATTGGCGGAACAGGCTACTCAGGCTATCGTTTGAAGCTGGAAGAGGCCTTTGCCCTGCAGTGGGCGTAGTCAGGCTGATGATGATGATGTTATGCGTCTTCGGCAACGCAGATCCCGGCACAGGTGAATAGCACCTTGGGCGTCACGAACAAGGTTGCCTCGAGCAGAGTCGTCCACCGCGGTGGAGCAGTGGTTATGGTGCTTGGCTGCTGACCGGAATGTCGCGGGTTCAATCGCGGCCACTGCGGTCGCATATCGATGGAGGCGAAATGGTATTAGCCCGTGTACTGTGCGACGTCCGTGCACGTTAAAGAGCACTAGATGGTCAAAATTTCAGGAACCCTCCACTACGGCGTCTCTCATAATCATATTGTGGTTTTGGGGCGTAAAACCTCAGATATTATTATTGGCGCAGAGTTGATTGTTTGTCATGTTGAGTACAATAGTTACATGGTTTCAGGCGTTTCACGTACTTGTTGCTCGGCAGGATTCAGTTGATACTACAGATGACAATGCAAACCAAGTTACTCGAAGGAAAGCTTAGCTCTGCAGGTATTCTTGGCGTGTTTAGTAGTGCGAAATTGTTAAACAGTTTCTGGTGTCAGCCTGTATGAAGATAGTAATGTAGAAGAAACAACGCATATCTTTTCACCTGAAATATTCTGATAATAAGGCGAAGTACATTACATTGAGAATAAATTAGAGGGTTCTTTGTGCATTCACCAAAGACAACTGGGATGCGGAAGCCACCTTTTTTCCTTCTTCAAAATCAATGTATTGATCCTAGCCCACCAGCTACTGAAAGTTTCAAGCATCTAATGGGGTTTCGCCCAGACTCCAAGATCGGAAGCATCTCAACTGGTTTGCACTGGCTTCATGATCGGCCCACTTTGTACCAAGCGATGATGTCATGTGTCGAGGTTGTCATAAGACGTCACGTGATATGTCCTGACACTGACGTAATATTGACGCCACGATGACGTCCATGAATTCGTAGATGTGTGACTCCATCACTTCATGATTATTTTTGTCTGATTATTGTTGGGATCGACGCCGCCGACGCGAGACACCGGTGAATTCTTTGCGTCCCATGAGACACCTGCCGCTTTGGGATTGATATAATCGAGCACGTCTATATTTCCCAGCGGAGCTGTTTAAGCTAGGAGTACTGCCGTTCTCGCCCGCGCAGAAATAGTTTGGTATGGGCCACAGAAAACGAATATGTGCAAAGGAGCTTCTAGCATAGAAAAGTCTTGTATAGTGTGGAATGCAAGGGGTGGGAATAAACAGTGAGGTTAAGTGGGAGAGATGTGACGGCGAGGAAAAAGGAAGGAAGAGCGTAAAGCATAGTATAGCATCGTAAAGTGTAGTTTATGCGCCACAGACAATGGGTGTGTTCCAAGCAGTTCCTGGGGTAGCATAAGAATGCGTAGTATAGAATAGAAACGGGGTAAGCAGCAGGGTGAGCAGGTGTGTTGTGAAGGATAGGAGGAGGAAAAAAAGAAGATGGGAGATGGTAAAGCAAGGTATAACCTTGTAGCGTACACTTTATTAGTGGGATGGAAATGGGGTTAGACGGTCAACAAGAACTCATGTCAGCGTGAGGAGGAAAGAAAGAAGAATGATGAGAAGGAGGTGAGATTGTATAAAATAGCATATACATGTACAGTAAACTATGACGAGAGTATAAAAAAGAGAAGTTATTGTGGAGGAGGGCTGATGCAAGCGTGAAGAGGTAGCAAGGAAGGAGGAGGAGGTGAGAGTGTAAACAATAGCATACCCATGTGCACAATTGTATATCAAGGGGTGCGAAATAGAAGCAAGGGTGAGTAGGTTTAATATGAAGGTTAGGAGGAGGGGAGGGAGGAGAGAGGACAATAGAGAAAGAGATCTAGCAAGAAATAAATATTAAAGATGTGAAAACATGTAGAAAGAGAACAAGAACGAAAGAGAGGAAGAGAGAGATGAAGAAATTACACTATCAGAATTCGCCAGTTTGTGTTGATTGCTAACAAGTTGCAATATTTGCTCAGATTTCACGGTCGTGGAACGGGCTTTGTTCTTTTATGCTTAAGGCGAAAAGAAGAAATGGAAGAAAATTTTACATACAATATGTCCATCTCCAGGTAACAGGCCAAAGTGCGCTCGGATCCTGTTAGTGGTTTAGCCATTAATACTGACTCGACGCACTCGCACTCCGAATCCATCCAGCCATCCTCCCACACCTTCTGCAGGTGAATGGGGACATCTGTCTGAAGGAACTGCGTACAAACACAAATAAATGTATGGCAAAGCCAAGAAGGACTGATAGCTGGACGAGTGTGTACGGAGGGATTATTAAGAAAAGGGCGTGTAAACAAAAACAAAAAAACATAACGTTCGTGTACTAAAAGGAATTAGCAGTCACGCCTTGTTCTAAATCGGACAATGGTAAGGTCGTAGGGGCCAGGTGCTAAACCGAACATACAAAAATAGCATTCCGCTTGACTTGTGTCACCTGGCACTGCAGGTCAGGTAATTATATGTAATGGTCTTCGCGAAGGAGGAAGAAGATATTACACGTGGCTGAAGTTCTAAGTTTACTCACAGAAGATTGGGGTATGCTATTGCACGGCGTCTTGTTTTCATGAACATGAAAAACTAGCGCCAGGTCCTTGACTAGCTTGCCTACACTTATAATAGAGTGGTTACAGCAACTTACATAACGTTAACGATCCCACGGAATATCTATCTATCTATCTATCTATCTATCTATCTATCTGTCGATATATATATATATATATATATATATATATATATAGATATATATATATATGAAGAAGAAGGTGTCCTTGGATCCAGCAAATGCAATACTTCGAAGTAGAGGACGTGCAAAACGAAAACTTCGTTTATTTTTCCAACGTTTCAGCCGGGGCCCGGCTGAAACGTTGGAAAAATAAACGAAGTTTTCGTTTTGCACGTCCTCTACTTCAAAGTATTATATATATATATATATATATATATATATATATATATACAGTCCCACTGAAACAAGATCGACCTGCACAGCAGTCATGGCAGAAGTGTTGCTTATTGGTTGCGCATCGGAAGTGCTCGAGTGCGTTCCCAGATTGGATGGCATAAATGGACTGCATTACTGGTTACCGATATATCCTCGATCCTTTAAAATTACAACCTGACTACCTTAACTAAAGGTAACAGGCAAGAGATTCAAGGAAAGTATTCGGGCTATTATTTGTAGTAATTATTACGTAAATGTGAAGAAAATAAAATGGACGAAACGATAACTTGCCGCTGGCAGGGATCGAACCTTTGACCATTGAATAAAGCGCCCGATGCTCCAACTGAATGAGCTACAGTGGCGGTCATCCCCCCGTCCACTTTTGAGGTATATATACGCATTTAAACGTGGACGCGTCAGTCACCGATGCTAGTTGCCCTGACCGCTAGTGTGGAACATTCTTTTGCTCCATGCTGGCGTGTCGGAGCAGGTGCTCTTTTTTACGAGAAGGCAGCTGACTAATCATCCCTCGCATACTACCTTAATGCATTCAGTGTGCCAGATCGAGATCCTCGCAATAGATCAACGAAAGAGGGTCTTCAAGGGATCGTTCTTTGCTCACTTAAGCACAAAATTAATTACAACGAACAGACAAGAGGGCCAAAGAAAGTATAGCGGATATTATTTGTGTTAATTATTTCGTCATAGATATAGTAATAATTTTTAGTAATAATTTTGTTCATGCAGCCTGAACGAAATTATTTCAGCCTAAGCAGCCTGAAGCCCAAGGGACTGGAATAAAGATGGACGTTCCAAGTTCGCTCTTCTAGCTATAACATCTCTTTCTCTGATTACGCTCGGACCGTTAACTACCACAAGGGTGTTAGTAGTCGGCATGGAGGTGTACCCCAATCATCAAGGTGGGTGCATCCCCGACGGCGCCATAGCTGCCAAACACGAGATACATCGCGCAAACTCCCTTATAGTAATGTACACTAAATATTCAATTACTTCTGTAAGGGCACAATTTTCTTTCGTGTTATACCGATTCCTGTGATGGAGGGATCAACCAGATTATTTTTTCTTGTCAATCTACCTGCTTTGACTACGTAACATTTCTCAGTTGGGGTTTGCCAATGACGGTTCTCTTATGATTGTATCACTTTGTTTCTCTGGAGAGTGACGTGGTATAGATTTAGTAGTGTGAACATTTACACTAAACAGGTTAAAGTTTCGACAAAAAAAATCTACGCATCTCCACGAAGTGAATGATGACGAGTGAGCGAAGCTAAGTCCTGAGGTCCATAATGTCTACGTTGAAGTCGCCGTCCAGCATAAAGGACAGACAGATGGACGGACAGACGCACGGACGCATGGAGGCACGGACGCATGGAGGCACGGACGCACGGAGGGACGAACGGACGGATGGACAGACGGCCGGCGCCGGTGATCATGTATTATGCTGTCATATACTTGATTGATGTACACATTTTTACACAGATGTTTTCGTTATTCGCTGTGCAGCTATTCAGTTTCGGTTTGGGTTTCGGCTTTGTGTAGCGTGACGGACGCCGGACAAGCCTAGGCCCTAAGGAGCTTCGCCCCCCAAAACACCGCGTGAAAACACCTTTGAAAGTTGATGGTTAAGAGCTAAGCTTCATTGTAACTAACGGTTCAGTTGCGACCTTCCCTGGAACGTTGTCGCCACGCACCATCACTACCGCGCCGCCTGTCTTTGAAACATTCGTCTACATCTTGAACTACCTAAGGTAAAACATTTCCCGCGAGTACCAAAACAGATGTCTGACATTTCATTTTCGCACTTTCGCAGTTCCTCTCATGCGCACAGTCATCCATGTCAGCTTTATTTTTTTTATGTAGAGAAGCATTTTACCAACTGTAAAGAAATATTTGAAGAAATCCTCCACAGACCCTACTTATACATTTGTGTTGTACCGCTGTACAACGCCTTCTTAAGGGCAAGACATATTCACATTCTGCAGGTGTCTTCGGGTTTCTTTTCTGAGTAGTGTATGCCAACTTCCTCTGAGTAAAGCTCTGCCGACCATTTGTTTATCTCTGAAATATTAGTCAGGAGCCACGCATATAGCATTCCAAGCTGCTGGCTACCCTGTGGGAACTACGGGACTTTTTAGTAAATAGTTCAATCAAACACCGCTCACAATGTGTTTATCGGTGCCGCGTCGCCTGCTCGGCGTTCCCAAAACCATGTGTTACATTTCCAGCCGGCATGCATCACCTTAGCCCATACGCTGTCCCCGCATGATCTGTCAAACATTTGGTCTTGTAATTATTTACCGACGTTAATTAATTGTAGCTTTCAGGAAGCGTAAGTCCGAAGAGCTGGGTGCAGTAGATTTAGGGGTGATTTGTGGGTCCCGGTTTGTTCGAGTACTTGGTGTAAATATTTGCCCCAATGTTAGGCATGCGTGTGGCCGTAAATTCTACAGTTTTAATCTTGAGGGCCAATGCCACCATGGCCCTCGGTCGGCCGGAACCGTCCGGGAGAACATGGAGGAAAGAAGAGCAGACATCTTTACTAGTGGGAGGCCCCGCACAGACTGTCAGCCGTCTTGGTGAGCACGAGCACCCCGAGCACGAGCGCGCCTCCGGCTGCCCTTCATTCACTTCTCTTCTTGCTGGAAGTCGCATTCGGCCCCCCAACATCAAGCTGAAACGCACTTTATTCGTCGCTATCATGGGAAAAGAAGATTTGGTACATTTCTTACTCTAACGCATGAAATTTAAACCGCTTTCCAGCCATCGTGATGCGAGAGAAGAAGCTTAGGTTTGGCAAATTACAAAGGCTAGCTCATGAGTGCCGCTGTTGCGTCGAGTGCTGAGCTACGCTTTATGAGCAATTTTTTACGCCATGTCAGGCACCACAATAACGTCCATCCACCTCGTAATGTTTCGCTCAAAGCAAAAAAAAAAAAAATCCGGTTTAAACTGCCAGTCGCTGATTGCTTTGGCCTCCATCTGCACGTGCTGCGGTGATTGCGAAAGAAAACTTTGGGATTTGTGGACCGTTAGAAAATGTTCGTCACCAGTTAAAGCACACGCGTTACTAACTCATTCACATAATATTTCGTGGTCTTTCTGAGGAAGATAGGCTTATCGATCGTATTTATAGAATCCTTGCTGCAAGAGTTGAGGAAATGCTCACCTTTGTAACATCATCAGTGGATATCGGTTTATTAGGTCCTTTCATGAAAGAGTTGTCTTTCTGCGATTCCTCATGACCATCAGAAGTGGTCTCTGAAGAGCAGGCAATGTTCGGCTTTAGAGGTATACAAACAACACACCTTTCGCAACAACTTTCGCTTTAAATATTCCCATAATACGAAAAAAGTGAACAGTAAACTATCCAACTTCGTGGCATAAAAAAGAATCCTAGAAACCACAAAATAAGTAATGAAATAGCATCAGTGATATGACTGTGACCCATCATTGTCATCGTCGTCGTCATCATCATTATAACTAGGCCCACTGCTGGAAAAAGGCCTATCTAATGTAGAACCCCATGAACCGCTTGCTACGGCTATTTTATCCCAGCAATTTTAATTTCGTCCACCCACCAAACTTTCTGCCTACTTCTCGCTGCCTTGCCTTCTTTTGAAACGTTACTCTCAATAACCAGTAGTTGTATTGCCTTTAGATGACATGCCCTTCTCATGCCTGTTTCTTTTTGATTTCGACTAAAATGTCATTTAGTTTGTTTGTTCCCTGACCCAACCTGCGCACTTCTTGTCCCTTAAGCTAGCGCCTGTCATTTTTGTATCCATAGCTAGCTGCATCGCCCTGGATTTCAGCTATGCACTGTTCGTACTCCTCCACATTTCACCTGCGCAGTTAATTTCCGGAAAGAGGCTGTTGTTTTACAGTTCTCTCGTGAGGGATGACGGTAAATCGTTATTCGTGATTTAAGAATGCCTACCAAATGCGGTACACGCAATTCCTATTCTGTAGTTACTTCGATCTCTAGTTTTGCATCTGCGGTCATTGCTCTCTAAGTAGACCTATTCATTCACCACTTACAGTGCCACGCTACTTATCGCAATCCGCTATTATCTTCCGAGACTGTTTAACACTACGTAAGTTTTCTGCTTCACGTTCGGCTTTCCCTGACCAGCTCAATAATTATAATTTGCAGTTCGTGCCCTGAGTTACTCGTCAATGTAATGTCATCAGTGATTGACACGTTACTGAGGTACTATTCATTCACTCCTACATGTACTCTTCCCTATGGAGGACCTTGAAAACCTCTTGTTAACACGCGGTGAAGAGCACTGCGGACATCGTGTCTTGCGGCAATATATCATTCGGTATTTGTATTTTATCGATTTCTATATTAGTGGCTGCGGATACACTGAATATTCTGCGCGTATATAATATCTCTTTTTTTTTCTGCAGCCTGATTACGTAGTTCCTACATTACTCTTGATATTTCGACTACTTATAAAGGCCATATATACTGGCTTGAAAGAAAGTAGAAATTTTAAGCGGTCGTTTTTCCTTGTTAGATACAATGTTAATGAGAACTAACAGACAATAATGCCAAAGATAGTATAGGGGATGTTATTGTTATTAAATGTAATGCAAATGTGAAGAAAAGTGGACGAAAACATAACTTGCCGTGGGCAGGTACCGAACCTGCGACCGTCGAATAACGTGTCCGAAGCTGTACCAACTGAGCTATTACGGCGAAAAAACGAGCCCCGAAAAAAAGCCCATAAAATTTCTGGTTCTTTCTTTCATTCATAACGAGGGTCTCGTTCTGGCAGACTTCGTGCTTTCATGTGGGTATGCGAGGGATTATTGGTCAGCTGCCAGGTCGTAATAAGATCACGTTACGTTATGCCAGCAGTCCAAGAAAGAGTGTTCCATATACTCGCGGTGATGGCTACTGGCTGCACTGACTGACGCTCCCATGTTTTAATGCACATATATACCCCATAAAGAGGATGGGAGGATGACCGCCATGGTCGACCTCAAGTTAAGGAGGCAATCACGAGAGTATCCAGACGTGGATGGCTAGATAGATAGATAGATAGATAGATAGATAGATAGATAGATAGATAGATAGATAGATAGATAGATAGATAGATAGATAGATAGATAGATAGATAGATAGATAGATAGATAGATAGATAGATAGATAGATAGATAGATAGATAGATAGATAGATAGATAGATAGATAGATAGATAGATAGATAGATAGATAGATAGATAGATAGATAGATAGATAGATAGATAGATAGATAGATAGATAGATAGATAGATAGATAGATAGATAGATAGATAGATAGATAGATAGATAGATAGATAGATAGATAGATAGATAGATAGATAGATAGATAGATAGATAGATAGATAGATAGACAGATAGATAGAAAGGCTCAAAGTGCTTAAAGTACGCAAAGAAATGCTTCGCATATAAAAAAATGATACGAACAACACAAACGCAATAATTAAGCAAGATTTCGTTCCTTTACTCGCTATCAAAGCGCAATACAAAGCCGATATTTCTCAAAGCGAATTCACAACATTTGCTTTTCGTACATGACTTAGAGACGTATTTACCTTTCGACTGTCTGCGAGTAATCCTGCATGGTCCATCATCTCCATATAAGTATTTAACATCAGTCCGGCATTTTTTCGTCATCATTTTATAACAGCTTGTGTTGCTTATTGTTCCGAAATTAAAACCGAACAATATGCACTTCATATCTTCTAAGAAAAAGAAACGCAGTGGTTTAAAAGTTATTTTGTACATTTCTGCTGCGGCAGTTTTACGAGCTGCGATGAACATTAAAGATAGACCACGGATGTCCCGTTTCACGGAGATAACAAAGAAATATTAAAATGTCTCATTTACTAGCCAATTACGTTGATAGACACCCATGTTCACTCTCACGTCTACAGCTTTGGGACCTTGTCTCACGTGGCACACTAGTTTACTGGGCCTAGGAGAGAATAGGAATGAATGTCTGTCGCAGACACCGGAGCTGAAGAATGCCAAGAGTAATCTTTCCATGGCTCTGTCCCCACACAAATGCCTGCTTACGCAGCAACCATACCGTCATTACTGTCATCTGCTCCATCATTGAATAACAAAAAGTCACAGTTTCACCGCAAGGGTGAAGCAATGAATGTGATAGCAAAAAAATTGTAATGTTATACGAAGTGAGGCTGGCAGCTAACTCTTTTTGGATCCGATCTCACGCAACTCTAGAAAACGCTTGTTTAAGAGAATTCTCTTCACGTTGAGAGCGCAGCACGTAGAAGGGTACACCGGCCCCCCCGCTGGCGGCCGCCGAGAAGGGGAGATAACGCGCGCACCCGCGCCCGCGCTCGTAAAATCGAACGTCGCCCCCCCCCCCCCCCCCCCCGCCCGCTGTCGGCCGCAGAGAACGGGAGATAACGCTCGTAAAATCGAAGGTCGCTCGAGGGACCCCCCCCCCTCGCGTCTTTTCACGCTCACGAACGACGGGCGAGGCCGGTTATATATATACATATACATATACGGCAAATGACGCCGACGCCGACGCGGACGCCGACGCCGACGCCGACGGCGAAAACCAGCCGCGAGTGTCCATATAATTGCTATCGCAATAAAAAAAAACTCAAGGGCATACAAACACGGTATACAGAAAAATGTATTTGGTGATAGACAGACCACATAATATTGTCACGATTGATAGCCGCCAGGACGACAGAGGACAACGAAGTGAGCAGCACGAGCAGCAGGAGCTGTTGGGTCTCTGAGGAAAACGATGTTGGAGCGCCTGCTTTTGTTATTGTTCCCTGAATACAGCCTTATCTTTCCACGTCGCACCGTGGTCCTGTGCCTTATTCTTTCCGTGGAAACTCCATTTTCTCAAGTCGGAATGGATCCCTTAGGCTCATTTACAACTTTGGCTGCGGGTCGCAGACGGATAATTAGAGCCACAGACTACCTCACTCGATACGACGAAACCAAGGCTCTGGAGTGCGGCACGGAAAGTGAAGCAGCCCGGTTTTTTTGTAGAAAATGTGGTGCTGAGGCAAGGCGCTCCAACGTCGTCTTCCTCAGAGACCCAACAGCTGCTGCTTCTCGTGCTACTCACTTCGTTGTCCTCTGTCGTCCTGGCGGCTATGAATCGTGACAATATGAATGTACATAATATAAAAGTGTGACAGATGTGTTGTAGAAGGTGTTAAAGTCGTCTCTCGTTGTAAGCTCTCAAGCCGAGCAGTGAATTTTAAAACCGAATCGAATACGAATCGAATTGTGATGGCACTGAATCGAATACGAATACAGATCGAATACTGTTCGAATAGTTTTCTAATAGAGTCAACAATTGCCAAAGCAGCCCTAAATTAGTGAGGTAACAATTTTCGAAACATCCCAGGAATTCTACAGTTTATCTAAAAGAAATATATTGAAAAACGTAATGAAAGGACCATTACTATTTCTTATAACGGACAAAAAAATACCAGAATTACTTAAACTGAGGGAAGCTCGAAGAATGCAGCAACTAGAGCCTTCGAAATATCGCGTAACTGCAGGCTCAGATATAGCACTGGCTATACACTCTTTATGTTGGTAATTTGTGAACAGTTTTAATTAAGACAGACGATAAATACTTTGCTCTTTTCATGAGTCAACAATATAGCGAATATAATTGTGAAAATAGTGGATTAACAACACTGTCTCTTCGACGACACTTGAGTTTTAAAGGGGCCATGACACGGTCACCCACCAAATTGTGATTTTCATCGGAAAAATAGAAGTAGCTGGCCAATTGCACCTCTAGATATACGAAAACTGGGCTGTAAAATAGTACTTCATTGTAGAATGAGCCCTTGAAGTCGCTGTTTATAAACACCGTCAACTGTCGGCGTCGGCCATTTGGTCATGGCGTGTGTGACGTCATGTGCTAAATGGATTGGAACCGTCGTCCTTAACCTAAGTCACGGCCGCTGCAAACCGTTCATTTTTCAATGTTCAACTGAAGAAAGCCGTAATAGTTCTATTTTACGCTCACCTGACCACGAAACAAGATCGTTGGCCGGAATACAGACACTCGCAAAGCACACAGCTTGTTACGTCACGATTCGCGAGTGCGCCAGTGCTGGCAGACTGTCGGGCCGCTGGCTTGTTTTTAACATAATATTTATATATTAAGTGCGCAACCAAATGCGCTGAAATTTCGCCAGCTTGTCTGTGAATACCCATGGATTAAGGCACATAACAGATTATTAGCTAAAATTGGGTGTCACGGCCCCTTCAAGCAAAAACGCCTTCATTTTGTGATCAATATAGCATCGATAGTCCGGCAAGTACATGGGCTGCATGCATCTGAGTAATTCGATGATGAAAAGAGGAAAAGTTACCCCTCGCTGTTTTTATGTCCCCGTTCCTGCGAGTATTTTCCGTGGTCACCATATATTCGAAAATTATTCGAAAAGTATTCAAAAAATATTCGGTATTTCCAATATGCACTATTCCATTCGAATACCGAATCGAATAGAAAGCTATTTGATTCGTTACTCGAAATTTTCGGATATTCGCACAACCCTAGTCGTAGCCTACTTGGAAAATCATACCCCTTTACTTTTGTCCGCCGATTAAGAAGCGATTTTGCTGTTATGCCTATTTGTCTGTTTATTGCCAAGGCCTTAGAGGCGGTGCATTATTTTGCTAAACGGGATGATGCTACGCGTGTTGACAAAGTCAAATCACAGGCGGAAAATTTATTTAATGATCCAGGTTTTCACAGGCTTTCAAAAGCTATTGACAAAAGTAATAAGCTATGCTTAAATTTGATTTTTACGGCCAACAGCCACAAAATTGTCTGTCCGTTACGAGTCATTATTACCGAACATATCTCCTGGTAGAAGTTGATCACCGTGCTTTTACAAGAAAAACTAAGCCTGCTAACCGTCGACGAACCTTTTTTGGTGAAAAGCTCACAGACACTCATTGAACATATCAACACTAGTCATACACAACTTTAAACTTTATCAATTTACATTAAAGACCTATACTACTCGCTTGCACATGATACCTTCTTTTATATGTCGAAGAATGCATTGACACTTTTGGGTCGTCGGCGTTTCGAACTTTCTGAGGAATCAACAATAGCAGATTATTGCAACTTTTGAACTTCCACATCAAATCGACTTTCGGGACGTGGAATGATCAATAACTTCATCGAAAACAGTAGAATTTCCATTGGGTGATGTTTGGCACCAATCCTGCGCGATATTTATCTTGCACATCATGACCGCGTCATAGCAACCAAGTTAGACGAATTCATTATGGTTAAAATGTGCCGATTTGTTGATGACTTGGTAATTTTTGTTGACTGTGCTGCAGAACGATTTCTTGACGTAGGGTACGGGATTGTAGCCTCTTTCAAGAGCTCTCGTAAACCACTGCAGTTGACTTGTGAGTTCCCTTTAAACAGCTCACTGGGTTTTCTTGACTTGAAACTTTCCTGTTATTCATCTCATCTATGCTGGATGCATCGGCCAAGGAATGGTAACCGATTTTGCCTTACAGGACAGAGCAGTCGAAACTAGTCAAGCACAGTATGGTCAACCTGTGCCTGGCCACTGCTCTGAAAAAGTCTTGCCCTGACGCCTTGCAGCGTAGTTTTGACACTCAAGTACGCCGGCTCTCAAACGCCGGTACCGTAAGATTTTGCTGTCTGCTGTCGCCAAAAAGCTACTGAAGGAGGTTCGGAAAGGTCACGAAGCAAAGAGCTTGGAAACGCCAACACAAAGAGCCTCATACGTTGGCCTACGTACACAAAATGTCACATCGGCCGAAGAAGATAGGAGCGCGCCAAGTTGCAGGTGGCTTTCTCGAAGCCGCAGAGAAGCTTCAGAAATTGTGCCAAATAGTGAACGCTCAGACTTCACTGGTTCCTGCGTTTTCCGTGAACAGGAGGACACGTTTCGTCTCCAGCGTAGTGGGGTTTCTTTATTCAATCCAACTGGCGTGTGGGAAAAGTTTTATTTGTCAAACGGGCCGATGCATAAATCACTGCTTGTGTGAGCACCCCAATAATGTCTTCAACATAGTGCAGAGGCATATCGGCATTCATTGGCGTTACTCTGGCTGCACACCCGTTTCAATGAAAGTAATGTCGGAGAGGCATAGGGTTCTGCTAACTCGCGAAGTGATAGAAGCTGTGTTGATACACAGCTTCTATCGCGATACCAACACAACACATAGCCGGGCTAATTTTTCTCGATTGTTCGCCTTTCGTCCAGTATTTTCCGCTGTAAAATTCGATATGTTGTAAATTTTTTCAGTAATGCCCTTGTTGCCGAAACGGTGCCTCGGTACGCAGCACATGAACTGCATCATAATGCGAACGTGCCGCTTCAAATGTACAATACCCGAACTTGGCCGTTATCCAAAAATCAATCATAGATACACACAGAGATACAGATATCACAGGTACACGTGCATACTGTCAGCTCGCGACGGCCGCACCTGCGGTCTCTGCGGAATCAACACGGAGAAGGGTGGCCTATAAGTGACGGTGGCCCCGTGGTGCGACAGGTTTCCACGCCGTATCAAGCTCCCCCATAGCGTGACGGCGAAATTTTGTGACCACAAGAAGTGTTCATGGCCTGTGATATCGCCTATAGCCTCAATTTAGGTCTATCTTGTACTATGTTTATCGTTAAGTTTCTATCTTTTGTCATGTTTTATGGTTAATCATATTATTGTATTCACAGCAGGAAAACGTATTCAGGCTGATTGTTTGGCGAACTAAATGTGTGCGCGTCAAAATATAATTTTTGACTGAAAAGATGAATTTGCAATAATATTGATTGGTCGTGTTCCTGATGCATTTTAACAGCCAGTGCTGCAAACGTTACCTTTTGATCTTTGACATATCTAAATTAGGCTTATACTCACGGTTATCCCTGTTACCATAGCGCAAAAGTAAACAAGTCTCTTCAATTTTCAGGACTCTAAACGTTTCCAGTAAATACATTTCCCTGTACTCTGTAACATGTTGAAACAACCAGCAAATACAACAGGTTAGTGCCACAGCGGTTCATTTATTCTATCAGAACAGTTTCAGCATTAGCTCTAATTGAAAAGAAAACAAGGGAATTGTTTTTTGGGCACCGTAACTTTTAAATAGTAGCCGATAAAACATCATTAGTTTTGCCATTCTGTCAAAAGGTACAAGAGCGGGGCTTAGCACGAGAGAGGCATTGATGCAGCGAGGGTGGGCGCAGCTTAGTGAGGGAGAAAGAGCGGCGTGGCGTGCACCCATGCTGTGACATCAGTGCTCCCGCACAAAACCCATGCGCCCGTGCTGGTTTGACGTCGGGTTTCTTAGTCCTCTTTCTCGCAGAAGGAAAAGGAACCGACATGGCGTTTGCTTAGCAATGGCGAACACTACCACAACAACTCCCGATTAAGAAGTCACTCGAATGGAGCGCCGCAGGAAAGCTAATCATAAGCAAATGCGGCGACTGAGATCCGATGCTAAAGCGAGATCTCGGGAAACTGCAACCAGGCGTCGCAGAAGAGTTCACATTAAAGGAAGCGGAGAGTTCGCGCAGGCAAAAAATGAAGGTCCGAAAGCACGTGAACGGCTGAATTCAACAGGATACGGCGTGGAAAATCACGAAGGAATCCTTTGTGCCTAGAAACAACGGAGGCTAAAAGACCCTGGGCGGCGTTTGCTCAGGAACTTTCGCAAGATGCAACGACGCGGGGCAAACAGCGTTAATTTACAATTTAAACATGTGTTTCTAGACTTAGAGCTTGACCACAGCTGTAAAGTTTACTACACGCTATGCATTTGTAATCAGCTTTACAAATTATCAGCGTACGTAACGAGGATAGCCGAAGGAAAGCAATGAAGTGCCTTAGATCTTCCCTGCAGAAGACATGATCGACGAACTCGCCGTGTGTAACACGTGCAGGACTTCTTCACTTAAGACCAAAGTGCCGTCCATGAGTGTATTGATTGGGTATCACCATCCTCCAATTTCAAAGAAACTGTCGTAACTGAACAATCTAGAGTAACTTTCAATGCTGCCTCGTCTGTCTTACGTGGGTACTACTGCACTGGGCTTCCACCTGCTCCGCTAGTCACTGGTCTCTGCAATAGGAGAGTTACGCATAATTTTTCCTTTATTTTTTAAAAGCGACGTTCTTTAAGCCAGCCATAAAAACTTTGGTGTGTAAAAAAGCTCTTCTGAGCACGTCCCGCTACTTTTACCAACTGCTAATAGCACACCTGCGTCGCACCTTCTCCGCTAGACCCTCTTGCGACTCCACCCACGACCTCGACACTGCACGCAGCCGCTCTTCTCCAAATGTCTTGACGTCACTGGTGACTCCCCAAGTGCGCGTTGCCCTCCGTTCTGTAGAATTAGCCATGAAAAGGCCGAGGAAGGTTCACTTTGCCGATGAAGGAGCTGCTTACAGAGAATCGCGGCGTCCTGCCAACAAAGATTATCCGCGTCGACGACGAGGGCATCCGACCCATCCAGCCCAAGAAATGGCAGCAGAGCACCCCTGGTGAGCCGAAGACCCCGACTTTGTACAACGAGAGAAAACTAGGGAACGGGAAAGGCAATGGCAACTGCCACAAGATCCAAAAGTGATGGAAGCCTTAAGCCAACAAGTTTGTGGCCATAGATACATGGGAGGTGTGGATCGTCGGTTTCAGCGCAAGTTTCTCTCTCTGGAGTTTGGACATCCCTGTCGTCTCTGAGACCATCTGTGGCTTAAATCGAACGTCCCTGGGTTGAGAAGCAACATAGCAACAACCTAGTGTCACCTAAAAGCAACTACATTATATTTCAGCATCGTCCAGCTTCGCTGTTTCAAGCCTTCTGCGACTTAGTGCCACCTTTGCCATTTTTATGGTACCGTTAGATTAAGCTTATTTGGTTGGGAATATGCGCATTCCGACGCTGTTGCTTGCGTTCTCGCACTAAGACCTTATTATTCCGGGATATTCAGGCCCTCAAGACGAGTTAGTAAGGCGAACACATTTCCCAATGCCTCACCAAACGCAAAAAAGTGTACGTACGCCTCACACAGAGTGACTGGCGAAATAAAACATAGCATAAAGGCAACCAGAGCAACGAGTTGCCCTATGCGTCACAAAAGACGCCTAGCGTTCAAAAAAACACTACAATGTGAAGTAAGAAGCGGTCGATTCAATCTGGTTAAGTAATTTAGAGTAGTTAAGAGTAATTCAGTGGAACTAAGAAGTAACTAATTTGTGTTCGTGACTGATATTTATTGCAAAGCATTGCAGTTAGCGCAGTAAATATCTTAACAAATCATACTAATTAAAATAAGTTTAGAAATTAAGCTTCATTCTCAATGACCTCGAAAGAGTGCCGACATTAGAACAGTAAAGACGTAATGTTTTTGCTCTCAAGTGGCATTAGCATGCGATAAGGATCTCTGTGTACCTTCTATTTGTAGAGTTAACACGCTCTCCGGGTGGGTGGTTGTCTCATAATAAGCGAATGAGAGCAAATGGTGGCCTTCCTGTTCGAAATTGTTGTGCAACAGGAACACTAAAAAAAATTACTGTTTTATTTGTCTTTGGGGGAGGGGGGGGGGCGTAACGTACATATTGTCAGCTATGTATAACTGTAATTGTCGTGATATCTCTCGTGATGACGCACATACGTGTGGTTCACATAACTATGTGAAATATACCCTGATTACATCAATCAACGAGGCCGGCATAACCAGCCGTTATCAATCGTGTCTTATGACGTGGTGGATATGTTGTTAAGTATTACCGTCATCGAGCTTGAGGTCCATTTTCAGGCGACCGCTTTTAGTGGTTAGTAACTCAAACTCCGCTGCACCCATTCTGTAAGATAATGCAACAGCTCAGATGGGTATAATAGACGCCAAAATTTCAGCAACTTCTGCTAAGTAAGCCTTGTGCACAACGGGCACTATGTTAAGTACATATGAAAATAAAACGTTTAGCAGTAAGAAATATGTATTCGCTCATTGTCAAGCGCGATAGGTACTCGCAACTACACAGTCAATCACAAGCCCAAGCTTGTAAGAATATATTCGCATGCCACCTGCCATTGCTTTCGAGTTCACTAATGATCTTCGGCATGTAACGGTGATAGCAGAGGCTGTTGTTGGCGCTCAGAATTTGTGGGGAAGTAAGAGACGTCATGCAAGATTGGTAGTTCGCCGGAAACCCGTCAAGTCGGGATAAAACATGAAGAACGAAACAACAGGTACACCGGCTAATTAATGTTTAAGAGGAACGAAGGTTCGGCTTCCACCCAAAGGCCTTTTAAAGTGAGGCTGATTAACTATACGTGTCTCTTAATTATGCTTCAGCATGCGACTCATTATGTCATGTCGATTATTCCAAGATGTCCATCAATTCGATTATATCCACTTTTATAGCAGTATAACAAACCTTACATTTATATTCCTTTCATTCAGCAAGCCATATTCAAGCGTTCCTTGCTCTATGGAATACGCAGCTGAAAGTTACGCGTGATATTCACATCGCCACACCGTAAAGCTCTCGTCATTTAGATAATACTGACGTCTCTGCTTTAACCTGAGTGATGAGTGATAACGTTATCGGAGACTATAAGTTACCCAGTGAAATCACAGTAGACGCCGGTGTAGGGGATGTTCCTAGTACACCCGCAAAGTGTACAAAACCACGGCACTTAGCGATGAGCCACTTCCTACACTTGCCTCAAAGCCACAAAATGAAAAATAAATTTAAGCATAGACAATTGCTCGCCGGCTGCTTCGCATGAAGCCGATTCCCACGAGGAGTGGAATCTGCCGAATGTCTTAATAGGAGCATGTAAAAGTGTAAAGAAAATTGTGCATTCGATCCGAATAGCTCGCTATCATTTACGATTCAAAAGTTGTGTTTACCTACTGTTCCATATATTTGAACACAACAATAGGTATTCAGCGCAAATATTTACATACCTGCGCTAAATTTCACAATGTTTCATGGACATATAGACAATTAGTTTCAGGTCCTACATAAGACCGTTTTTGCAAGTGCGTTTTTTGCAAGGGCTGCGCCAGTATTCAAGTGTTTTGCCTCGGTCATGTTGTGTTTTAGAATGACGACGTTATACTGATGAAAATGATCGAAATTTTTGGGAGGCATTGCAAAATTTAGAACTGTGCAATTACAAGGATACTCAACACTCTTCTGGGTTATCCTACGATGAAGCGCCAATAATATGAAGTCAGTACCGGCCAGTTTGGTTGCGTCTTTTCAGTGAGAGCGTATGCAAAGAGGAATGAACTTTGTCAAGGCATGAACATTAGCTTTATAGTGTCTCTTGAGCGGCTGATCTCTTATCCAGAAGAACGGTGAAATTCAGAATGGTGTCGCTGCTCCAACAAAACATAAAACACCTTCACATCCGGTACCGTTCAACAACAATGTATTGCAATGCATAAAATGCGTCTACATTTCCTGTGTACAGAAGGTTTACTCTCTAACTTGTGAGTCATGAAAAAAAAAACAAAAATTCTAAGTACAGTGGAACTCTTCGTACTCCCAAATATTTGAAAATATTCGATTCGATTCGCACTTCGTTTTCACTATTCCACTTCACTTCTAAGGCAAACATTTGATATTCGCAAAGTTCAATTTTTTAGGCATGAAACTTATTAGGTCTCCGGCCCTTATGCTCAGACTACTTTAGACAGAGACGTACCACAATCTGACCACCCCACGCGCTATTTATCTCGAGGTATTCTTAATTGACGCTTGCTCCATATGCGAGACCGTAGCCAAGCTAGCACACATGCTCTGGGAGTGCAAGTCAACGAACGCTAACCCTGATACTTATTCGGCCAGGTGGAAGGCAGCCTTCCGCAGCACTTTTCTAGCCGACCAATTCTGGGTTGTCCTGGAGACCCGCAGAGCCGCCTGCAGTCTCGGCCTGACGGTACCAACGTGGGAGTTCCCTGCTGCGCGCGCGTGAGCACGTGCCTCGCTGGACCCTAATAATGTTTTCCAACCTATCAACTGTGGCACCAATGCCAACACAAAAGCACTAATAACCATCCTCTCTCTAAACGTTCGCTTGATACTTACCTTGTTGTCATTGAAATGTCATTGCCTCTGTAAAGAATCAGTGATACCTATCATTAACACTCGTACAAAAAGTTTTGAAAATATTTACTTGCGAGTTATGTGAAAGATTTATTCCACCAAAAGCAGCCGCAGATGTTGTAAATCCATTTTAATATGCCAGTTGTCACATTTTGTGATTTGACGGAGCCTGACAATAAAAAGTGCATACACAAACCAACCTGGCACTAATAGAACAGCCGAATTCCTCAATGAGGCCGCTATACAGTATCTTATAACTTTTAAGATTGTTATGCTACATCAGAACTGTCAATTGGACGAGTTGGTGTATTTCTACCTTGAACGAATAAAAACGTGACACAAACGAGGACAATATCGTCCTCGTTTGTGTCGCGCTTTTATTCGTTCAAGATTGTTATGCTAGCAGTTTTAACAACTTAGAATGCGGTCACATGTTCTGCTACGTAAGTGCGCATACTATGATGCAGTTGACCCGCGACGGTGGTCTAGTGGTTATGAGGCTCCACTGCTGACCCTCAGGTCAAAGAATCGAATGCCGGCAGCGGCTACCTCATTTTCGACTCAGGCGAAATGCTCGGGGCCCATGTACATCGATTTAAGTGCACGTTAACGATTTCCAGGTGGTCAAAATGTCCACAGCCCTCCACTACGGCGTTTCTCATAATCATAGCGTAGTTTTGGGACGTTAAACCCCTTCAATTATTATAATTATACGATGCACTTGTCCCACATCGCGTCATATGCCGTGGTGCAAGATGTGAATAGTATAACGCGTGACCACGTAGAGTTGGCCGCTAAGAGAATGTCTTCTGTTCCATGCATCCTCATATTTATCGACACAGCTCTTTTTATCCACAACTGTATTTGCACTTATAGCAGCTCCAACACTGCCTTGATGTCGTGCGGTATAACACTAAATTTCGTGCGATGCGCTTTGAATAATAATTGGTTTCTCCGCAGCTGCCTACGACAAATCAGTTGATCATCTTCATAGAAGTTACCAATGATCACCTACAGGGCGCTGCCAGAGTTTATTTTTATTTTAAATCCAGTTACCTTGACAGAGCATTTAGCTTTCGTTTGTCTCTTTTTCATCTCTTTTTTTTTAATTCATAGGGAGTTGGGCAAAACATGATGTGATATGCACATATTTTTTTAACAATGAAGCTGCTTCAGGGCTGGGCCTGGCGACACGGGAGTGTCCGCGTCGCATGTCATGATCAGATGTACCCATGTATGGCGTAACAACCTCGGTTGCGGACGAAGCGGTAGCCGCACAGTGATATGGAAAATGGCGGCTTAAGCGTTAATAAAGCGTAATATCACTCTAGCACGGGTGGGTATGGTAGGAGCTGCCACAGGAGCTTTCCCACGCATACCTACTCTACGAATAATGTGATCCAAGACACCAAGATAAAACCACAAAACGTTACTGAAAACTGTGATAAACAGCAGAATCGCTGCTCCGCTGATCTTGCGGATTGCACACTGGCTGGAACCTGCGTAAGTTTTCTTATGCCATGTCATCAACCATCAAGACCCAATTTTCATGGCTTCTTCAATAACATGGTAAAATGGACGAAATATGTACTGATTACCTTTTTTTGCGCTGGTTGAAATACCTCCTTGTCTTACTGTTTCCTATGCAGCTTCATATTTGTTAGGTAATTATGCAAACGGACCTTTCCCTACAGCGACAACGACTTCAACAGACAACTTAGAGTTGCAAAGAATTGAAGTTGGTTATTCAGAAATGAAGAAACCTTGAACAAGCAGGCGTTGCTGGAGCCAAAGTTGTGCAGTAAAACTACCTTTCGTCAAGGCTGCCCAGAAGAAGACCATACCACAACCCGAAACGTTAGTGGCGGCCACATACAATTTTAATAATATCTGGGGTTTAACGTCCTGAAACCACGCTATGATTATGAGGGACGCCGTAGTGAAGGGCTCCGGAAATTTCGACCATCTGGTGTTCTTTAACGTGCACTGACATCGCACAGTACACGGGCCTCTAGCATTTCGCCTCCATCGAAATGCGACCGCCGCGGCCGGGATCGAACCCGTGACCTTTGGGTCAGCAGCCGAGCACCCTAACCGCTACACCACCGCGGTGGACCACATAAAATTTTCAAGGATTGTCCATATATTCAAGCCTCCTTCCTCGGAACTTGTAACGTAGTCACCTTTAAAGGCGCTTAAATAATTTCAGGTAAATAAAAAAACGGTGCTTAGCACACATGACAAATTATTTCAAATGACTTATCACAACAACATTAAGAATAACTGCAGAAGCACCAATAATATTGCCCAAGCATGTAGATGCACTGTGCCACTTTACCATATCTCTCGTCTCTCATAATTGTGAGAACGGAACTTTGACAAAGGAGAGGATCCCTTGTATTTTAAATGAACTGAAGTAACGGGGTCTACTTAGTGCCGGCACTGTGTCTTGTCCGAGTGCAGTATTCCTATTAGCTTAATTTCAGTAAGAACCTGTACGAGCTCGCCCAATACACCACATTAAATAAGGTATCTGCTGTTGTTGCTGCTGTCCTGTTCTGCAGTTGCCTTAATTTAAAAAAAAAATGTCGTTCGATACCTTTAGGGATGGGGACGTGGCAGAATGCTTACTTACAAGCTTTTTGCAGTGGTTGGCACTGCAGCTATTGTCCAGCTTTCAGATATACATCAAATACCGCTCTTCAGTCATATGTGGGCATCCCTACAGGCGGCAGTGTGACACTAGGAGCACACGTAGGCTGTGAACCATCCCCAGAATGAGCTAGCCTCACCTTCACATCGGTAGATAAGGTTGCTATGTGCAAACCGCTGTCGCATGCAACTATTATTGAGACATTCACCTGCTGGGGGGCGTCTTTATTTATGCAGGTAAGAATAGAGTTTTGATCCCGAGGCTGCATATACGAAGCCTATCACCACCGACGATTACATTTCTCATTAGGAGTTCTTCGTAATACGCTTTACAAAAAAAAATTGGGAAACGCATCTCGCACTACCTTTGTCAATCAAAGGTTTCGCAATAAAATCAGCGCCAAAACTCAAATTTCTTTTTGGCGCTACAGTGCTGAACACGTTTGCAATTGAAGCATACTCACACGAGTCGCACAACTCTGAAATTGGTTAACGTGCGGTAGGCCCCAGAAGAAGTCGTCGTAACATAAGCAGACCTCAAACAGATGTGGTAGTCAGTCAGAATATCCGGTAAGTCCTTGCGTATGCCCGCCATAAGATACATAGTGTCTCTACTTCGTATGAACTGCGAAGGCATTCACGTAGCAAACGTCAAGTCCATTTTAAGATATTCAGTAAACTATTTATTGGCATCTATATTACTGTACATACGAAAATGTTCTTCAGTACCGCCACTCAGAGAAAGCCCATCTAAGCTCGCTATGCCTTGTAAACTAATTTGCTTTACCCTACGTGAACGCGAGAATCGTAGTACCTCATGCGCGCTACTTTTCCAGGTTAAGCCAGCGTAACATTATATCAGCTAAGGTGAAAATTGCCAGTTGCACGTTGTCCGTACTCATGGTTATTATGACCATTAAAACATAGGGAACGGATGGAATGGCTGCGCCCACACATACTACTGAAATTAAATGTTCAGTGTTGGCGCACACCGACTTTTATTTGATTCGCTTTAGGTAAACGTAAGAACGTAAGAAAAGTGCTTACATGAATGATTCTTAATAGAACTAACCCTGAGGCGCCTCAATAATCTCAGTTATCGTAAAGATTCGTGGTGGTGACCCCTTCTGGAACACTTAGAATGCGGGAATGAGTATGTCCGCTGTTACGTTCTTTGTAGAACAAAAGAAAGAAATATGCCCCGCTCCTTTCGGAACATTATAACTGTTTAAAGCTGTTCGGCTGTTAGTAGTCTACATCATCAATTATATCTAATAGAAATACATTGTGAAAAGCCGGCAGATCCCACGCACTGTGGGAATCGATGTAATGCGAAGCAGCCAGGAAGAAGCAAATCATGCTTTACATAATTTGCATGTCGTGTTTTACATGTTAGTACCTGTCATTTATGTTCGTCATACAGTCACGTCACGCAATACCAATTTTGGTGTATATCAAGCAAGCGAACTGAACGCAAGCGCACCATGAGCGTGGCTTGTAAATGGCGTTGTAGATAACATGCATGCCAAGATTTTCATTTTACCACCAGCCACTTATGTTCGTCATACAATCACGTCACTCAATACCAAGTTTGATGTATATCAAGCTAACGAAACGGCCGCGAGCGCGCCATGAGCGTGGTATGCAAGTCATGTCACGCATGACATGTTATGATTTCCATATTACCACTTGTCATTTATGTTCGTCATACAGTCACGCCACTCAATACCAAGTTTGATGTATATCAAGCTAACGAAACGGCCGCGAGCGCGCCATTAGCGTGGCATGTCATGCAAATCATGTTGTTCATTACATGCACGTCATTATTTGCATATTACCACCTGTCATTTATGTTCGTCATACAGTCACGTCACTCAGTCCCAAATTTGGTGTATATCAAGCTAATGAAACGGTCGCGAGCGCGCCATGAGCGTGGCATGTAAATCATACTTTTCGTGTCAAGTTAGTCATGATTTTCATGATATGACCAGCCGTTTATGTTCGTCGTACAGTCATGTTATGTCATACCGAATTTGGTATAAATCCCATTAACGATACGGCCAGGAGAGCGCAAAGTCGTAGGCGGCTAGATAGATAGATAGATAGATAGATAGATAGATAGATAGATAGATAGATAGATAGATAGATAGATAGATAGATAGATAGATAGATAGATAGATAGATAGATAGATAGATAGATAGATAGATAGATACGCTTAAAGTCGCCGAAGATCGCTAAGAAATGCTTCGCATTTAAAAAGCAGGTGTCAAGGGCGCGGTTTATTGTCATGCCAGAATGTATGACAGCTTGGCCGTAGCGGCCGCTAAGTAGTTTGTTTTTCAATGCGGACGCACGGTCTATTTTTGTTAGCTCGCTAAATAAAATGATGTATAGACAGGCCGAAGGTTTGTGTCGTGGCTGTAAGATCACAACAGGTGCATTTGATGCAGTGTATTTACATAGGAGATCATCATGTGATATGCACATATTTGCCATTAGACTATTTTTGCCATTAGGCATATTTCCCATTTGCAAATATGTCTTTTTATGCAAATATGTCTTTTTTGCAAACATGTCTATTTGCAAATTTGCCATTTGCAAATATTTGCGAATAGACATATTTGCCAATAGACTATTTGCCATTACACTATTTTTGCCATAGGACATATTTCTTCATCATTCCAGCCTGAAGACGATCCCAAGTTTGTAATACACTTAAGGCTACTTGGCCTACGTGCCGTATTCTTTTAACTCTTCGAAGGCAAACGCTAGTCTCACATAAAAAATACGACATGTAGCCGTAGCCCTTGTGGCCGAGGCTTCCCAGCCCTTCGTTGCCCTAAATTGTTTTTCAGTGAACAGCTGCAAGGAAATACTGGCATGCGGAATGGACGGACAAACTATGAGAATTTGTGCTGTCAGAAAAGAAAAGCTTGTTTATTTAATGCTGAATAATGAAGGGTTGCCCTATTAGAACATTGTGTTCTTGCAGAAATTGTGGGAACAGTGGAAATCCAAAATTTAAAGCGAAATGCGCCAAATAAAAGTGATATATCATCAGAAACTAAAATTTATGTACTCTGCAAGCTCTAAAAGTGATTTTCTAGCAAAATGTAGAACTTTCCGCCTCCAGCAGCGATGTTTGTTATCAGTTTCGTTTGAAAAAAGTGACTTTAGCAACCACATGGGTTAAAATATACGTAGATGGAACTACTCACCATGAGCATAAAGCAAGCTTGATGTTCACCTCAAAGGTGGACTCTAACGACTCTAACACAGTCAACTAACAGTGCCGCTTTGTCTAGTTGCATAGGCGCACGAGGGCATTTCAAAACTGAGCTTCGGAAGGAGCGTTTTTATTACGCAGTGAAAGACGCTTCCACCGAAACAAGAAACGTCAAAGAAAGCACGTTACATGTGTACAGACCATCAGATCTCACGATGGGAACCTCCTCATCAATTCGAGCGCCAACTTACATTTGCCGATTCCCGCCGCCACAGTGACTAAAAGATTACTGTGCTCGGCTACTAACCCAGAAGGCGCTGCTTTGTTCCAGGCTGCGGCATATGCATTTCAATGGAGATAATATATTGCTGTCATGAAGCTAATGCGCTTTCCTCTCCCACTTTCCTCTCACAGTGCTTGTGGTCGGCAGTGCAGTATTGAATCATAACCGCGGCTGCCGCGATTGGTTCCTGCAACGTGTCGTTGCTACGCGTCCATCCTATTCGGCACGTTTCTAAAAGGAAAGTACAATGTTGTCGAAGCCTTAACAGACAGCTAGTTGGCGACCCTAGGGCAAGTGTACTCCTCACTCATAATCCAAACCAAAAATAGCTGTGCGATGCATGCATGCCTCTCCTGGCTGTAACAACACCTTTGCACGCTAATGCTCGCCCCGGGAAAATTGCGGCCGCGCCACAGGGGAGACCAGACGTGCGTAGCGTTTACCTCTAGTCCTGCCGTGGTGTTCAACTCTTTAACACGGCGCGGGATGTCGACCTTACCCGAAGTGATCCCTCCAGTAAGCGATGCTCCTCTGCCTGTCCCACAACTTTCTCGAATTACGCTCACACCGTTTACTGCTACAGCTACGAGAAGGGTTTCTTTAGTCATTGATTATAGACGTTAGTCGTCGGGATGGAGATGTACCACCAAGCGTCAATAGACATTGTGCAAGCTCTCTTACATCATTCTACAATAAATATTCAATTATTTATATAAGGACACGTTCTACTTTCGTGTTGGTATACCGATTCCTATGACGGATGGATCAACCATGCTTTTAGGGGCGAAGCACCTTAACACCTCACAATGTCCGTCCGGCCGTTGTTGTAATCAAACAAAAATGTAATCCAAATGCTGTTAACCAGAACAAACAAAAGAAGAGGCCACAACACTATAAAAACATCGACATTTAATCACTAATTAATCAAAGCATGCGACGAAAGAAAAGGTTAAGATCAAAATAAAACGCTGTTAAGCAGAACAAAATAGAAGGACACAACACCATAAAAGCGGCAAAGCGGCATCGCCAACAACACGCTACCCCGGGTTGAAGGCGCAGCAAGTGGCGGCAAAGCGTTCTCTACCGGAGGTGGAGGCTCACAATGCCGCCAGGGGTCGCTGATTAAGGCGCGCGCTCGGCGCAGTCTCACCGCCACCATGGACGGGGCGGCGGAGTGACAACTCACGATCCGATGCACTTTGTTTCGCCCCCATCATCAGCATTTCACTTCGTGGATATGCGTGAATTTTTTTGTTTCTTTCTGCTCTTTCTTTTATTTTCTCTGTGTTTCTTGTACCTTTTTTATCGGTTTCATTTTCTCTCCAGTTATTTCTTCATTTTTCTCGCTCTTACTGCCTTCGTTTTTCTTTCCTCCCCTTGTTTCTATCTCTCTGATTACTTCTCTCATCTTTGTTTCTGATTATTTCTTTATTTATTTCTCTTTCTGTCTTGCTCTCCATTCCTTCTACATCTTTTCCGTGTCTGTTTCTCACTTTCTTTATATGTTTCTCTCTGAGTCTTTCTACCATTTTTAACACGCAAGTGTTTTATGCCGGAGTCCACCACGGCTCCTCTGACGTATTTGCGTCACGGATATGACATCGTAAAATATAAACTAACATATTAAGATCAAAGAAAAAACTAGAAGAAAAACTTCCGTCATCGGGCGTCGAACCTACGACCGCTCGCTCCGCAGCGCGCGGCGGAAACCACTCGGCCACAGAAGCGTATGTATCTCGGCTTGCTAACGGCATGCTATTTATATACACCATATACTGGTGGCGGTCCTCAGAGAGCTCGTCGACTTTAGCGCGTTTTCGTCATCACTAGAGAGATGGCGCGAAGCTGGCGTGGAATGCGCTCTCTAAAGGTAGCCGCATCTCTCGCTGCTATGAGCGCGCGCCTCCACGGGGCGCGGCGCTCGCGCGTGCGCTTATCGTGATTGGGGTATTGGGGCGCTTTGTACGTCTCGTGCTTCCACCACAAGTTTGCTATGAAGTTACAGTGGATAAAGAGTGCACGAAGGTCACTTCGCTCGCCGCAGGGGGCGCGTTTACGAAAGGAGCGCGCTGCTCACAAACGAAGTAACAATTATGACAGTTGTTCGCGCTCGTTCTGTGTATACTTGTGCGGTCGTTTCGTGCGTCTTTCTTTGTGTTAGAGCAGCGCACTTTAGGTGTCGATCTGTGACAGTTAGTCCGCGCTCGTCCTGTGTATGCTCATTTCGTGCATTCTTTCTGCTTTAGGTGCGCGCAGCAAGTTTCGAGCTGCTTGCCGTGCTTCGCGTGAGATTACAAGTTGTTGCTGTAGCATTCATTCCTTCACCCTTGTGGCGAAACAATGCACAATAAACGCTCAACCACCTCTGTGAAGACACGTTTCACTTTCGTGTTATACCGATTCCTTTGATAGAGGGGTCATCCATGTTTTTTTTGTCTTCACTTTCTATCTTTCTCTCTATTTGCCATCTCTCTATTTGTCCCTCTTTTTTCACGTGTTCGTTTTCGCTTGACTTTCACACCAACTCTATGCGGTAGTGGCTGTTGCTCAATGCCTGTGATTCAAATTTTTCACGTTACTCTTTTTTCAAGTTACAGAGAGGCTAAACAGCCAAAAAAAATTTGCTGTGAAGAGCCCGATATTGGGTGGAAAGTTGCGCGTCATTTTCACGTAGACAAGCAGGAATCAAGAAACTAGCAGTTCCGGCAGGATTTTACAGGAGCAAACATTTCCTATAATATTCATATGCCTGGCAGGTGGCCAAAATCTCAACGCATTCGAATTAGTTATCATTAGAGGCCGGATTTTTAGGCACTTAAAAAGGGCGTTTTAGGCGCCAAAAATAGGCAGGCAAAACACAGTTTTAGGCTTCCAAAATCGTAAATATAGGCACAATAAATTTTTACATAAATTCAAAATATTTCAAACAAAGACGTACGCGACCTGTATTTACGACAGAAAAGCATAGAATCGATGACACAAAGGCACCAACAGTTGAACATAGCCACACAATTGTCCTTTTTGCCGCACGTTTCGTAGAACACAGTCTCTCCTTTTATTCTCTATCATGGTGAGTAAAGTGTCCACATTGGAATCGACACAGTCGTGGATCTCTTTATTTGCGGCATGCACAGAAACAGGTAGTTAGACCGCTAAAAAACCAGAAGGGAGGGATGACTCGTATTGGCCGGGTCTAATCGCGTAGGGTCAGTTGCTACTCTGTCGACGAACACCATTAAAGGGCCCCTCACATGTCTGAGCATTTTGAACTGACAAGTGTTTTGCATGAACTGGGCGCTCACGATCACGTCTGCCAAGATTTGCAACGTTACGCGCCGCGGAAAAATGTGAAATTTCAAAATGAACACCGCTTTCCCTTCTCGCAGGCGCGCGAGCCAAGATGGAGGGGTTGACGTACAACAAGGAAAGCTCCTGCATAGTTATCTGAGCTCTAACGTCGCTCCTCTACATAGACATTGGTGCTCTGACATCGCTAGCAGTAGCACGTGACACTGCGAGAATTATTCAAGGCGACATGTGTAATTTATGTAATATGCTGCTTAAATAGGTGAATGGAAGTTGAGAGAAATAATAAAACACACAAGCGGAATGTGTTTGCATGTTTATTTTTTATTTCTTCGAATCGCAGCGAGATGTGAGACTAATCTGCCTCCATTTTGTATGCGTTCGTGTTTTCACCGTTCCCGCGTCGCGCCGGCGCCAGCCCTAACAACGCTTGGCGCGATTTTGGTGCATTGTCCCTAACAGCAGTTCCAGCCGTGCGACGCGGTGTGTCGTGGTAAGGATACGTGATCCCTGGCAGCCTCTCCGAAAGTACGTGCACTGAGAGATCCATCCCAAAGAAATAGGCAGTACACTACAGAGAACGCCGAAACGATACAACACCGCTCGCGTGCACGACCTGGCTCAGGCACGTCGTGCGCACGTGACCTTGCGTGCGCATGACGCCTCCTCGCATAATGGTTTCGCGGCTCGTACTGAACCAACTTGAAAAATTATTGTGGTCCAACGCTCTTCGTTGGGCACGCATCAACAAACAAAACCAAACGCGCGTGCACATAACATTTTTCGTACTTTTGATCTACACTCTCGTTTCCCCTGACAGCAATCCATGGTTTCGCATTCGTCCGTCACCTTCCCGCGGCTGCACAGAGGGATCTCCTATTTCTTGCCCACTGCCACACCCATGTCTTCAAGGTGGTTCACTTCCTTGAGGACACTGGAATGGACAAACGGCTCTAGAAGCCAACCGCCAGGCCCTCGACCATGGACGCCACTCTCCCTTCTTCTCATCTCCCCTTCCCATGTTTATTTCCCTCTCCCCATTTCACAGTAGACGTTGACTTGCTGCCATTTTGGGTTGCAGAAACGGCGTCTTTTCCTCTCCTGAACCTCTCCTCCTTTAGCCGCTCGCGGCATCTCAGCGCATTGGCGTAAGATGGCCGGCGCGTCCCATTTTATGGCTCCTAGCGGTTGTTTTCCGGAAATTGCTTGAACTAGAAGGCTAGTTTGAACCCGCTAGCATTTATAAAGGTCAATGTACCTGGTAACATGAATAACGGCCTCAAACGGCGCTCGAAAGTGAAATTTGGGGTTACATAGTGTTCATATAGGCACCCATTTGGAAAATAGGCATTTATAGGGACTGATAGGCGTTTAGGCACGATCGCCAAAAATAGGCATTTATAGGCACTATAAAAACTCTATAAAAGCCCTTCTTGACCTCTAATTCGTGCTCATATATCAATGTGGCACGATAGGAACGCAAGGAACAAAATAGGTATTTGCCTATAATCCGGTCTCTAGTTATCATCAGAGAACTATATTACCTTCAAAAACTTGACGGCATCTTCTGGCCTGCTTTCTTCATCATTTTCGTCATGAGGAGGTTTCTGTGTCGGCTTTTCTGGCCTGATATGTGACTGACGTTCTGAAAAAGAAGAGTTTATTTACGTGTTTACAACTCACCGTATTGACGTCAGCGATAATTGTAGGGAGTACTCAGGCTCAGCATCAAACGTAGCAAATTCAAAGGTAATGAAATTATACTACGAAACCTGCATATAAAAATTTTACGGCTCCAAATATTATTAGTAATAGTACATAGAAAACATACAAATCTAAATATATGTCCCTACATAGATATCTTACAAAAATAAACCACAACGATATTCGCATATATAGGGAATGGTTGAAAAATTAAATCAGGTATAGATTCCAGGAATATCTCGAAGTACCTCGAAAGAAACGGCAATAATGCACTAGCTAAAATTATAGAAGGTGTGCAATATTTCGAATTAGAAGCCTCAGAAACAAAACTCATCCCTTTCAATGTCCATGAGGGCTCTGGAATGTTCGCAATAATGTGCTCAAGGTAAAGTTGTGTTGTTTTTGCTGCAATGTAGTATTGCGACCACTTTGTGTATGCCTGCAACAAACCGCACGATCGCTGTAGTCTCAGGTCTGAAAAATCCCTCCACATTTATTCGCATTAGATAGCTTCCATGCCTCGTACATCAAAGCGACACATCTCCGGCATGGTTCACCGGATTTCTGTAGGTGTGGCCTTCACAAGACCTTACGCACAAATCGGCTGCATTGACACCGGTCCCAACTTCGATCACTGTCAATTGCCAGAAACGCTTGAGTACATCATTTGTTCCTGCCCCGCATACGAACGTGATCGACAGAAGCAGATTTCCTCTACGTAGCGATTACGTGACAAATCGTTAACGAATGCCGGAAGTGTTCGGCCCTTGGCCTGACGCCAACTGTGCGACTTTGGTCGTAAGAGCGGTGGTAGCCTTCCTACAACCCACTGGGCTGGATCGGCTGTACACTCTCGCTTATGTCGCACTGATAACGCGCGCGCCGTTCGTGACCGCGAAGTATCGGAAACATGAAGATAACGCGAGGAAAGTACGCGAAGGACATAACGATTATTGTTGGGCGGCAGAAATGCTCCTCAAATACTCGACTTTTTCAGAGACTGCAGCATTGCGCCAACTTGACGGGACTCTGTGAAGTCGCTTTCCTGACATGCCATCGTCATTCATTAATTTCTTCCGCGATCCCCTGCCCCGGATTAGAGTAACAGGCTAGACTGTACTGTCTTTCCGTTTCAGTTAATAAACTTGGAGGTATATATATATATATATATATATATATATATATATATATATAGGGATGGTGTATCCCG
The DNA here is from genome assembly GCA_030522465.1 of Rhipicephalus appendiculatus. Lineage (NCBI taxonomy): Eukaryota > Metazoa > Arthropoda > Arachnida > Ixodida > Ixodidae > Rhipicephalus > Rhipicephalus appendiculatus. The sequence continues at coordinate 35,934 of JALIZH010016280.1, read as the reverse complement.
CGACTTAGCGAAACTGCGATTCATTCTAGAGGACGACACTGGCGGTGTCGGGACGGTCGGTGCAAGCCTCGTCCATGCTGGGACTTCACGTGGTGACTTGGCAAAGATGGCGCGAGCAGGAGATTACCTCATACAAAGTGGCCGCATCGGTTGCATGTCATGGGTTGCATTTTCCCGTCGCAGTTGTGTTCACAGCGCGGGAACTCGTGAACGCTGCACCATGACCATCTGCACTGAGCAGCAGTGCCGACGCGGCTTAAGGTGTATCGAGGAATGTCGGGGTGTCCTGCTAGAGATCTGCGAGCACGCAGGGCCGAGTTCACGTTGTGGCTCGTGAGGCAACTAGTGCTCTTGCAGCACTTCCGCTGTCTGGCTAGTGCTCGAGCTGCTGACTCTTAAGGTTCCGCGTGAAGGCGACCCTTTCTTGTCAGAAGATGTGTGATTAGATGGAGACATAATCTGCACTGGCCGGCTTTAGATTGCTGTGACCGCCGCTTGTATAGGCACCTCAGCTTCTTTCAGGAGTGCCACCTTCTTGAATGAATTAATAACACACAGCGCAAGGCGAACAAAGGACGAGAAGAGGAACCACATAGGCAGCGCTTGTCTATGTGGTTCCTGTTCTCGTGCTTTGTTCGCCTCGCGCTGTGTGTTATTAACGAATCACCAACTAGCCCAAAGCCAAACTTTGCTTCTTGAATGAAGCTGAGGTGCCTGAAGAAGCTGAGGTGGCGAACGTAGGCACACTCGCCCTATGACTGCCGCGATTTCAGGAGATGTGGCTTCCAAGAAAGGGTCGAATTTCGAGTGATGGTCTGTCCTTCGTTTCCAACGTGTTGCGAGGAAATTGGCGTCATTAAACAGCAGGCCGGCGCCTCCGTGCGCTTGATCGCTGGTACACTTGGAGCTCGCGTCGGCGGCCTCTGTGAATGGAATGTGGTCTCAGTGTCTATCTGGGATGTGCGGTGTCATATCTGGACGCAGGGTCCAATGCCGGAAGTGGTGAGCCTGGTTTCTGAGGTTTGCGTGTGCCAGGGCAGGCTGTGAAACTGCCTGCCGGTGAGCTAAAATGCACAGTTGCAGCTTCGAGATGGTTCCCCTTTTGAGCTGAATCCTCGGTAGCGGTCGGGTTGGAATCGCTGGTGGCATACAAGTTATAATGACTCCCTCCGAAAGCAACTGCGAGATTGTTGCTCCATTCCGCGCAGGGATGGTGCCGCACAACTTCGTATCTATGCCACGCCGCGGCACCATTCCGGAGGCGATCAATGCCCACAAATCATTTTTGTTCGACCGTCCACGCCTCGAGAGCTCCACGAGCGTTGACGGCCGCGCATTTATGGGCGTCGTCCTGGAAGCCTCGGAGCATAGCGACGCCAAGCAGCCGAGTTGGAATGAGAGCGCCGAGAGGGCATAGCGGATCTCTGCGGCTCTTGAGTGAGCTTTCTTCATAGTCGCGCGAGGCGGCTTAGGCCAACACGGCATTGATGGAGTACAGTGCTGACAAGGCGACGGGAAACAGCGCAGAGCTCCTCTGTCAAACGTGACGCGGAGTCACGCGATACGGCAGAAAGCTCGGCGGTACCTGCGGGCGATCCGCACGCGGTGCCAGTGGTGGCGTTCGAGGAGTATAACACGATAAGTGTACATGCTGAGACGCGATCTTTGTCCGAGGGAGCTTGGGCAGCACTCCTAAGCGGCTCAGGTGGCGATGGAGTACTGAGGGAGGCGTTGTCGAAGCGGGAAACGCGAACGGCATTCCCGGGCTACAAGGAACACTGCCGACGATCGCTACAAGGAACACTGCCGCCATCGTCTTGCGTCGTCAGTGTTAGGGGGGGGGGGGGGGTCGTCCTTCGAGTCGACGGCTGCCTCAACTGTCGCTGATGGTGTCGGTGTCTGCGATTTGAGCCGAGTTCGCACGTCAATCGGCTTGATTGACGTGCGAACTCCGGTACAAGTTCGTTGATTCTGAGAAGGCCCGAGTTGAACTCGTGACTGTCATATTGCCGGTGTGACTGTCAAGCGTTTCATGCGGCGGACGCTAAGCAGCAGCTTCTTTACATGTAAGATAATTTGGTCAGCTTGAACTATTTGTTCAAGGCCAGTGCCATTAGAGGAGCGCATTCTCAGTCTGCTCGGTCTACTTCGGAATGAGGACCGCGTGAGTTGGCTCTCAGTTATGACTCTGTAATTACCTAGGCCTTAAGTAACATATTGAATACTTCTGTCGTAATTGGAAATGTATGGATTACTACAGCATTAGTTGCTCCAAGTTGAAGTAACAAGGTACTAATTACCGTGCGAATAAGTAACATATCTAACTAGCGCGATCTTCGTTAGTGAGGTCCTGATTACCTTTGTTTTAATTAGCGTGTTTCTAATTAATGTCGTGTTAGGTAAAATGGTCCTAATTAGCTCGGTATTACATTTACATGGCTTCATTAGCATGGTCCTAGTAAGGTATATCTCAGTTAGCTTGATGTTAGCATCACATGGCCTAATTAACTTGGTCAAAGCAGCTCTTGACTTATTTAGCTACGTGTACCGCATAGCCAATTATATAACCAGCCGGGAGCACGTGCTCGTGCAGCGAGGACACGATGAAGAAAGGAAGGCAGCGGGTGCGCGCCGGCCGAGCAACGTGCTACAATGTACAGGCCGACCACGATGACACGTGGCCTCGGCGATTAGCTGGGGGCCGCGGTGTTGTAGGGTGCTCGGTCGGAACCAACCTCAAAAGCCACGGTGCTGATTATTCTAAAGGATGCCTAGCGTAGACATTTAGACAAATGAACTTAAGCGCGCTGCACATCTAAAAAAATTTTGTTAGTAAAAGTTTCTGACACTTTCCTTGCATGGGTGCACTTGTGCACTCAGTGGAATGACAAAAAATTCGGCAGATTCCACGTACCTTGGGAATCGATGTTATGCGAAGCATGCGGAGGGAAAGGGACTGTGTTGTAATGTTTTATTGAGCGAAACGTTACGAAATTACGCTAAAGATATGTACAAATGTTGTACGCACAGACATATGTTCCAAAGTCGCATATGTTTTGCATAACAAGTTGTTTACAGTTGCGTAACGATGCCAACAGCAACATGGGCAGTAGCAACACCAGAAGCGGTAAACTGATGTGTAGCGCTTGTGCTCGCCAGGATGGTAGCCCTGGACACTGCAACATATATCAACTTCAGTGGATGGCGCTTTACTATAACTTATGTTAACCCGCCGTGACGGCTGTATCATCGGAGTACATATGTAATGTTTATAAAATTGGATAGCCAGCACTGCAACGACAATTGACGTTTCACGAACATTAGGGTCTATTCGAAAAGCAGTTCCGAGACCTGGCGTGGCTCTGTGGTAAAATGCTTGATTGCCACGCAGAATGCTTGGGTTCGATTCCTGTTGGGACCCTGACATTTATTATTTGCATTTGTCTGGTCAACGCTGCTGATTACGTCAGTTTTTAACGCTCTGGCGTTAAAAGTACCAGTGTTTGTCTCGCCATTCCTTGGTAGTCTAAACTGTCAATCACCTGTGGCACATACCCGTATACCTGTGGCACATACCCGCCCCGTGGTATGTGCCACACGGTTTGCCCGAAAGAGTTCGACGACGTACGCGACGGGATTGTCATTATTCATGTCACGACCAGCGACTCATATTCGTCAAACCATCTTATTCTCACATACTAATTTTGGTCTACCCCAAGTTAAAGGGGTAATCACGAGATCACCCAGACGTAGGCGGCTAGATAGATAGATAGATAGATAGATACGCAGATAGAAACGCTAAAAGTGCCTGCAGTACGCAAAAAAATGCTTCGCATTTAACAAATGAAAGAAGATGCCTCCGGTTTGAAGACACCGTCGACCGCCCTTGACGTGGCGCCGCGTTCCATCGTAACCAATGGAACTCAGCATGCCCCCCAGATATGGATGTTACTTTTCGTACTGTTAGCTCGTTCAAAAGGGGGGTGTCGCCAGAGCTCGAAAAGATCCCGAGTTCTCAGCAAAGTCGGGTCATCCTACATAGTACCCTATCATTGTACCTATATGGTGAAGTAGCGCAATTTATACAGGGACAGAGAGGACAAGAATGACACGACACTTGTCCTCTCTGTCCCCGTCTAAATTGCGCTACTTCACCATATAGGTACAATGATCAGTCACCAACTAGCCCAGCTTTCAGCCTTATTGAACTTCATTTATAGTACCCTATGTCTATACTAATCATTTTTTTCTCTTCATTTTCTCTTTCCGAATAAACAAGCTGGCTGTGTGCCCTATAGGTGGCAGATGCCAACCTGTTTCCCCCTCTTTTCTCTGTGTCTTCGTCTTTCTTCTTTATACAAACCAAATAAAAAAAATAAAGAAATAAATAAGTAAGTAAGTTTGTACAAAATTACGAAATATACTTCACTAGACGGGAGAATTTTGAGTCATCTATGCAGCGATAGTGAAATTTTATGTAAATTTTTATGTGCCTTTTCATAGAACCCGGAATTTTTATAGAACCCAGAAATGTCACAACATTGGATAGGAAGCATGTACTTACTGCATTTTTCCTTAAGAACGCATTGGTCATCTATATCTCTGTGCAAAGGCATAATGCACACACATCTTTCTTTATTTTTCTTTGTACAAGTCCATTTGTCAACCTGTATGTATACGTCACCGCAGTACATTTGAGGGAAAAAGTCTCCGCCATTGCATGGACCTGGTTCTGTTTTTTCTGGACACGCTGAAGTAAAAAATATTTGGACAATTTAAGCACACCGGATTTGTGAAATATCTAACGCGTAAAAAAAATTCGGCAGACCCCACGTACCTTGGCAACCGATGTTCTGCGAGGCATGAGGAGCGAATGTGACTGTTGTATTTTTTTTATTGAGCGAAACGTTACGAAATGGCGCTAAAGATACGTACAAATGTTGTACGCCCAGACATATGTTGAACAGTCGCATATGTTTTATATAACCAGTTGATTACAGTTGCGTAACGATGTCAACAGAAACATGGGTATTAGCAACACCAGAAGCGGTGAGCTGATATGTAGCGCTGGTGCTCGCGAGAATGGTAGCCCAGAACACTGCTACATAAATCATCTTCAGTAGCTGGCGCTTAACTAGAATAGACGTTACTCCGACGTGACGGCTGTATCATAGGAGTACATATGTAATGTTTATAAAATTCGATAGCCAGCACTGCAACCAAAATTGACGTTTCATGAACATTAGTGTATATTTGAAAAGCAGCTCCGGGACCTGGCATGGCTCTGTGCTAGAATGCTTGATTGGCACGCGGAATGCTGGGGCTCGATTCCTGCTGGGACACATCACATATATTCTTTGCATTAGTCGGGTCAACGCTGCCGATGCTAGTCTTTTCTGAACGCTCCCGCGTTAAAATTACGAATGTCTGTTCTCGCCGTTCCTGGGTAGATATAAACTGACAATCACCTGTGGCACACACCCGTATTCCTGTGGCACTTACCCGCCCGTGGTATACGGGTATGTGACACGCGTGTCTGGCGGAAACGGTTTGACGACGTACGCGACGGGATTGCCACATTATTCAAGTCATGGCAAGCGAGTCATATTCGCAAACTGTGTTACCCTCCCATACTAATTTTGGTTTACCCCAAGTTAAGGGGGGTGATCACGAGAGCACCAAGACGTAGGCCGCCTGATAGATAGATATATAGATAGATAGATAGATAGATAGATAGATAGATAGATAGATAGATAGATAGATAGATAGATAGATAGATAGATAGATAGATAGATAGATAGATAGATAGATAGATAGATAGATAAACAGACAGAGACAGACAGACAAGCTAAAAGTGCCTGCAGTACGCAAAGAAATGATTCGCATTTAAAACTAGCAGTTCCGTGTACGAATACAACCGATGAGCGAAACTCCTTAGAAATGGGACGCAAACGACTATGCGCCTGATCTCGCTGCTGGCTTTCATGAAGGCGGTAGAGTGCGGAGCGGGTGGAGAGATCGTCTGCTGCGCTTGGTGGCGGGAACGACTGAGCGAGTGAGTGTTCGGCGCGCGCAGCGCAGGGAGAGAGATACAGGTGAGAGAGGGGTGTGAGCGGTGAATGCGGTGGGGAGTTTCGACAGCGGCGATGGAACGCCGCGCGCGGCGTTTCATTGACTGATGTTTTGCGATTTTGTGACTGGTGATGTTTTGTGATTTTGTGTGGATGTCTGTGATTGCGTTGCTCTTGTAGAGTTGAGATGCACAGAAAGGACGTGTGGCAGCCCCTGCAACACCCACTTCAGGAGCTATTCAGACTCGAGCCGCTCTTCCGCCGCTTCTCTGTGCGGCTGCCGCTTCGTCTGTGCCTGAGGTAGTTACGCCATCTCTGGACGTATATTACTTACTTAACTGAGCGTACCATGCGACGCGGTCATTCATCTGTCATCAACCACAGCCATAGATCAGCCCCGCTGATAAAAGACTTTCTTTCACTTGATATATTTGTAACGGAACAGACTAGACCTTAAAATCCCAGTTTTATATAAAACACTTCATTTTGCTGGTGGAGGCTCAGTTCAAGTTCACAACAAAAAGGTGCCTGTAAACACATTTTTATATAAACGGCCTTTCTCGAAGTTTAATGCCGTTTGGGCCGCGCACGCCGTTTTCGTTTCATTGCTCCTCAGGTTTGCGGTGCTTCGCGGTCGGAGTTCTCCGAGGATGATCCGAAATAACCGGGTTGCGGCCAAATAAGATGTAATTAACAATATTTTGGTGCCATAAAACGATGCATACGCTGGCTAGGACCAGAGAACGCAGTTGAGTTCACCAGTTTTCCAGATTAACGAGCGTCGAATTAGCGACATTTATTGTATCAAATTTGCTGCCAGAGACTTAATTACTTCACATCCAGAACAGACAGGTGCTCTAGTAGTAAGGTTGTCATCAAGGTATTATTGTTTAGAAGCTCCTGCAGCTTATTTTTTTATACCTACCGCATGGTACCGGTAGCTATGAAATATATTGCCACGTATTTTATGATGAAATCTCATCGTGAGCCAGCGCGCACATAATGCATAGTCAGAATCATTTTATCTATTTTTTTTATTTTTTTTTTACAATTCTACTGAGTATTTAGCCGTCATCTATCCTTTACATTATGACCAACTGATGCGAACGTCCTAGTCACCCTTTTTGGTGAAATCCTTGATTGTGAGTGCACTGCCCCTACAGATCGAATCATGCGGCTAACCCTTGTTCGTTATGTACATTCTTCCCTGCTTCCTTATCAAAAAGTAGTTTCAGTAAACGTGAAGGGGATAGCTGCTCTTGCACTAACAAAATACCGTATGTCCGCGCGTCCGGATTTGTTTGGCGCAAGATTATGCTTTTGTTATTTTGTGCCAGGAAAGCTATCTTTGTATGACTGACCTTTTCTCCGTTGAATATGTTTAGTGAGCTCGCCAAAGTTAGGAAACTTATTCTTCCAATCACTCGATATGAAGCCATACATAACATCGTGTATCGCGAATGTGAAAAGACGATTAGCATTAAAGGCGTTAAACAACTTACATGCGAGCATAATATGTGGAAAATCGGCCACAAATGCTGAAATAACCAGCAGTGCCTTCATTGTAAATATCTCTGTGGATCACCTCAGTTTTCTGAAAAGAAAACATAAGCTCAGTGATTAACAGCGCCTGTTTGAGGCAAAAAAGAAAAAAAGAAACATTGCAATAGAGTTTCATTCCTTCAACTTTGAAGGCTCTAAAGCGAATTAGTTATCGCTTTGGGCATTGCCAGTAGAAATTCTCTTTGGTTAAACCTTTTCGATGGGTACGCTCACGACTGCCTTGAGAATGCTGTTTGCGCACCATTGTAGAGACCCCACCGTATTTGCATAAGCAGTGTCCTGGAGATCTTAAGTCTGTCCGTGACTTAAGTCAGTTGATCTGGGACTAAATACACGAACGCATTGCAAGTTCAGAAGGACGCGACTTGTCGTCGTCAGAGTGACTCCTGGCAGGTTCTGAAAAGGTTGACATTTGTTAGGTCAGCCTCACTAGGAAACTTCCTCCATTACGGCAGTCCGGACCTACTCGACTGAAGAGATGTCTCGCAAGTGTCACAGACCCCACTCAGACCACTGAGTCCCTGCCGCTCTAACACGAAACTGCCATTCAGGTGCGGGGCTGGCCAGCGAGCTATCTCAAGAAAGCAAAAGATGAAGTTCTTAGAGTTTTTTTTTTTTTTTTTTTTTTTTTTTTTTTTTTTTTTTTTTTTTTTATTAGCGCCAGTATGCCCTACGGCATAAGTTAAATGAACAGAAAGAGTTCTGTTCATAGCCGGGTTTAGCACAGCGGCACGGTCCGACTATTTGTCTCTCTCGCGATAAAGGCCGGCTTGTGGGCCACATCGAAAAGAGGTCGGGGAAGGGGGGCGCCATGTTGCGCACCTCTGAAATCGTTTCCGAAAATTCCACGGGCAAAACGTACGGATGCTCGAAGCAAGACAAACGAACCACAAAACATAGAGGACCACAATGGAGATAGCTGCTCGTCGTACAGGAGACACTGGCAGATTTAGTTGAGAGTCCTCAACAGCTTTGCGGACGCAGCCTGTTATAGGAAGTGGCTGGCAGGCTGCGTCTGCAGAGCTGTTGAGGACTCTCAACTAAATCTGTCTACTATCAGGCTCGGTAGCACAGAGTTGATCACACCGAAATAGTTCCTGCGTGGCTGGAATACATCATGCGTTCGGGCCTCACAGCGCGGGCCGGATGTGGTAATAATAATCGCCTCGTACTTCACTTCGCATGGATTTCTGAGCTGAAGACGCTCAGGGATCTCCAAGTGGTCCAATAACAGGAACGGAGGTTGCAGATCCAGGCACTGTGTAGGAACTTCTCGCAAGGCAACGGGCAGGAATCGATCAAGCAGTTGAAACGCTTGGACAACCTGACAGTATATAGAGTTAAAATTCCAAAGAAATTCCTGTTAACGTCGTATTGACATGCAAGCTTATCATTGCCCTACTACGATTTCATCACCGCCATGAACTGCATCCGCTCGTCGCTCGTGCTGCTGGCGGCGACCTCGTCCACAAGCCCCGCCGTTAGGGCGTAAATGATCTGGATCTGCGCTTAAGGACATGAGACCATTTCATTACGTTGTGGTCGCTCAGCACTGGCCTCCACCCTTATTATTCTCAACGGTTCTTTCCGTGTGGCGGAAGGCCTTTTTATCAAAAGAATATAGAGAGCAAGCAACACGCCGAAAACACATGAGATCACTTGTGTATTCAACTAAGACGACTCTTAAGCGAACGGTGTCTTCCTCTTTTTTTTTCTGTGTATTGATCCTGCCCCGCCACCCTCCCAAGCCTTTATGCACCTAACGCTGTTTTGCACTGCCTCGATGATCAGCAGACCTTCGGACCAGTGCAAATGACAGATTATGATGTCGTCACGTCACGATTCAATGTCATCAGCGAATCGCAGGTTACTGAGATACTCTCCATTAACTCGTATCCCTAATTCTTCCCAATCTAGGGCCCTGAAAACCTCCTGTAAACACGCGGTGAATAACCGCTGGTCACTAAGTCAAACTGTCCTACTGTCCACTAAGTCCGCTGGTCAAACACGCAGGATAACCGCTGGTCATTAAGGGTAACTGACTGGATTCCAAGAGATGGCAAACGCGTGAGGGGGGAGACAGAAAATTAGGTGGGTAGATGAGATTAAGAAGTTTGCAGGTATAACGTGGCAGCAGAAAGCACAGGACCGGGTTGATTGGCGAAACATGGGAGAGGCCTTTGTCCTGCAGTGGGCGTAGACAGGCTGATGATGATGATGATGATGACGTCACGATTGGGTCACATATTTTGGTAATCTGGCACATAACGATGACGTCATATGGTGTCGTCATGATATAATGATGATTTCTTGCATCATTTGTGTTGACGCCGCCGAGGCAAGACGCTGACCCAATGACGGTCAATTTTCGTGTTTGGTGAGGCATCTGAGGCATTCACCTTAAAACTAAGTCCCTTCCTAACATATGAAAGCTGTATAAGCTGCGGATGATTGATTCACGTCTATTTCCCTAGTGCTTATGCTGTATTTATCCGTTCTTTTCTGTTGTGTTTTGTTCTTTTATTGTGTTTGCTCTTTTCAGCGCTCTTATACTTGTTTCGTGTGATTATGTGGCATATTCTAGCCCTTCTGTCCTTTTCTCCGTTCTGCCTTTTTCTAGGAGTATCTGATTTGCTTTGGGATGATCTACTTTCTCTTCAATGGTCTCCTTTGTTCTGTTTAACAGCAGAGCTGTTTAAGATTTTGTTCCGCGGGTTCGCGTGACCAGCCCCACACAAAGAGTGACCGAGTTATAATAAACACAAGGGCAAGGCGGGGAGGTTCAGTAGGTTGTGCCCGCTTTGCTACCTCACAGGGGGAGGGAAAAAAAGAGAAAAAGAATGAAGAATGTAGGAGCAAACAGAGAAAAGGTAATACCTGCGTACATATCAGTGTTCATCGCGCACACACAGAGAGTGAAAACAGAGAAATACTTGAGATCGGTTACTCTACGGTTGTATTAAAGTAGGCTAGAATCCAAGATGTTAAAAAAGGCTTGCAAAGACTGGCTCCAAGGAATACAGAACTTGCAGTGCGCATTGAGCTGACGAAGATGTCATTCTGTTGAGGAGAGTGCGCATCATGGTCACGAGAGACCTCAACACAGCGAGGGCTTGTAGAATTTAGTCGGACAATCATTTGAGAACGATTAAGCACCTTGCGGGCATTCTGTATTGGCTCTTACCAGTGTGCAGTGGTGGCAGCCAGGGTGGTGCGACATCCGGCTCTCCCGCCTGTGCGTCTTTCCGGCTTTCCGATTGTGATGCATTGGGTAATGGTGTTGGCGGCAGTGGTGGTAGCTCTCGCTTCACCCATTAAGGCTCATGCAAGAACTACTGCTTGGATTTTATTGAGATTTCGCACATTTAAATACCGTCAATACATAACGACACGTGGATATTTTCATGGTCATTCATGAATGTTTTCAGAAGTTATGATACTGTCCTTTAGAAAGTCGCTGGACTCTCGACATAGCAACGGGCAAGCTTGTCTGATGCAAGAATGCTATGAATGTATGCTAGGCCTTTGCCAAACGAATACAGAAGTTATCTTGGCCCATGCAGCTTACTGAAGCACCAGCGCTTCATGGAAAGCGTAACGCGACGCTTCTGTCAACACCATTTTGATATATTGTGGCAGACCTTAATTGTTTTCCAAGCTTCGAGTGAAAAATGTCCGTATGGATAGCGGGTAATAGCATGCACAGCGGACGCTAGAGATTTCTTGATATTTTTGCTTGGTACAGCAAGGTGCAGTCATTGTCTTGCCGTTATGCGACCAATGGGCAATAGTCAACGCTAGAGGACCTGCTGAAACCTCCAGTGGAGTAGAAGAACATGTACGCGTTCTCTGCGGCCATTTCGATTCGGCGGGTAAATCGAGGCTGGTACCACTTTATTCCTCGGGGATCAAAATTTCTGTAGTTATTCGCAGCTTGATCGTAGAGCTGAACCCCTTGCATCTTATTGTTATAGCTGGTGGAAACGGTTAGCAGTGGCCCAATGTTTTTTTTTTACTTTTCAGAGTGTGGCCACCTAATTACAGATCATTGCGAATACGCTGTGTCGTTGTTCGTCAGGATAGCATCTATGCTGTCATTTGACATTTACAAAGCAAAACGTGTTTTCTGGATCAAAGCAGAAGCTATATCCCTTACGTTCGTTTCGTTCCATGCCTTTTATCATTGTCAGAGACCATCCATTCCTACCGTCGTCATTCCTCTCTTCCTCGTCCTAAGTTTCTATGTTAGGGTCAGATGTGACAATGAAAAAATGAACGGGCACTCATATATTCAAAACGACATCTTTCGCTGCCTGCTGAGTCTCAGATAACCGCAAAAAACGGTATTCTTCAAAAAAAAAAAAGCTGGTTGAAGCTCTCAGGCAACGCACAACAATAGGTACATGTACACCGACATTTTATTACACCTCAGAAAAAAGTATGCACTGTATATGCTTCTCGCGATTTGCAGGGATTTTATTGTTCTTTCTGAAGCACAAGCAATGCGTTGTTTCAATATAAAAACTGTAATACTTCAAATCGTTTTAGATAAAGGAGTACTGAACACGTGTGTTTGAGGGGTCATCGCTTTCCTAAAGTTTAAGGATGCATAAAACAGAAAACAATAGAAGCGAGCTAATATGCCAATCTTGCTGCAACCTGTGGAGCCCGAAACTCCAATGAACAAGATCAGAATATTCTGTTGTGTATTTTCTATTCCCGAAAGGGAAGTGTACTTCATAAAGTACACTGGGCCTTAAGGGGTGAAGAGAAGTAGTCTGACGGTCTGTTGGAGTAGGAGACCGCAGTTTTCGTCTAGATTGGGAGGCAGTAGTCTAAGGCCTTCGTCACAGACGTGATCGTAGTTGTCTTTTCTCCGAATATCAGCAGCCTCTTTTAGGGTTGAGACATCCCGTCATATCTGTTACAGGACACTCCATTCTTTTTTCAGTAGTGGAATTCCCTTGAATAAGCTACGTGTGATCCATGGCAGTTGGCACATTTCACTACAGTTACTCGTCAGGATTGCGCGCAGTGTGGCTGTGCACAACGGGGGCAAATCGTCATGTTAGTGCGAACACCGCTAACATGACCCATTTTTTTTTACATTTACGGCACTGGAGTGGTTTCCATTTAAATGCACGGGCCACTTGACGACAGTGTCCCACCTTTACGTGAGATGGCAATAATTCACCCTTGAAGGCAATCTTTGCGCAACGCGTTTTGCTCAGACACGATACTTGGACGATATTGCTATGGTTACTAACTTCCTTGATCAGCATTGGAAGATTGTTGCAACGAATGGAGATGTCGACAGCGTATATTTAACCTAGGACCATGTAATTTTTAAGTGTAATGTGAGCTCGGACCTTGATACCGTCGCAGTCCGTGACCCTGGTCAGATCAAGCAGAGATGTATGGTGCATAACGTCGATGGCCAATGGATTCTTGCAGGGTTGACTGGAACATCGTTGATTTCCTTTAGTGCTATAGACTAGAGATTTCTCGAGATGGCCTGCCGATTCTGGTGTCCCAGATTGTGCGAAGGCGCGACAGGCACAAATAATATGGTGTAATTCGTTGAAGCCACATTCGGCTTCCCAGTAGATTTGCTTTAAGCTGAAGCACCCAAAGTGGGTGCTCACCAGAGCTGGTGAGTACCCACACTTACGACTGCGCACAGGTGCGAAGCAATCGTTGTAATCGTCCCTTCTCGCAGAGTACAGTTCGGTGGACTCACTGTCGGCTTCGCTGAGTTCGCTGTTCCGTTTCCTCGAAGGGCTCGCCGACGGCGGCGGCATGCCAGAACAGTGCGCGGGCGAGTCTACCTGCGGTGTATGCAATTAAGATACCGATGGCTGCACGAAGGACATGAAAAAAAAACATGTCACTCGGAAAACAAAGTACTGTACAAGAGCGCCACATAAAGAGGCTGTATGCAAAGGAACTCCTAGGATAGCATAATAATGTGCAGTATAGGGAACAGAGGGATCTGAAAGAGAAGCGAGGGTAAGGAGGAAGAAAGAGGGTGGGAAAAGGTAGTGAGAATGAGCACCGATACTATGGTAAGAGGAAGGAAAACAAGCTGAGAAGGGAAACCATGCCTTGGCCGTAATAATAATTGTTCGGATTTAACTTCTCATATCCACGATGCGATTATGAAAGGCCCCGTAGTGTAGGGCTCCAGGAACTTTGACCACCCGCCGTTCCCTTTAACGTGCACCTAAATATAAGTGCACGGGACTTAAGCATTTTCGCCTCCGTCAAAGATGTGGCAGGGACGGCCGGTATTCGATCCCGGGACCTGCGGGTCAGCAGTCGAGTACCACAACCATTAGACCACCGTGGCGGGTATGCCATAATCATGCAAAAAAACAGTATAGCAACTGGTGGGGAAAATATAGGGGGATAGGGGTAATGGGTAGAAAGAGGTAAAGGAGCAGAGAGTGCAATAAGAGAGAGATGAAAAAAAGAAAAACGAAGAAAAGAAAAAAAAGAAGAAAAACGAAAGAAGATGTAGAAAAAAAAACAGTTTCGCCATAAGGGCGACAGAATGACGGTGATTGCTGGAAATTGCAGTGCTCTACGAAATAACGCTAGCAGCTAACTCTTTTGGGTGTGATCTCGTGCTCTACGAAACAGGCGCACTTTCATGCTCCTTCGCCCGACAAAAGACGGGGGTGGGGGGTGGGGGCGTTTCCTCTCTGCTTCAGGAGCCATCGCTGGCAGGCCTCGCAAGCTGCACGATCTCATCGCATGCGATCATCGTGCCATTGGGACGTCACCTAGTTCCATCTACACTTCAGCCGCGTTCGTCACCACTGATCGCGTGGTTTTACTAGCACGTAGAGCATACGTTGCGCCAGGCGATGTTACTGACTTGTAATTTATACGCAAGGTGACGGCAATGACAACGGCAGCAGCAAAGTATCATCCAGAGTATCGATATACTTACTATCGCAATAAAAAAGTAGAGAAAGAGACGTGCAACAAACAAGAAAAAAGAAGAAACATGAAAAGACTCAATGTACGTTCGCCACATGGTGGCTCTTGTGCGCCAGCTGCGCTGTTTATTAAGATTGCATATGCGTAGGAGTGCCTTTATTGTTTTCTGCTATTTACTGCCTGAGCCCGATTTGTCTAGTTCCCTGCTCAGGAGTTTCGGATCTGCTTCCAACTTCAAATGCGTGTAAGCTACCTACCACAGAACAAGCGATTCCATAATGGCAACATGGAGTCACTCCTCAACCGCTGTCAATAGGGAAACTATCGCTGGTGAACACAAAACGTAGTGTTCATCTTCGAAAACTACCAGTCGGCCCCACATTACTGGCAGATAATATGGGCGCAGCCATTGACTGGGTGCCTGTGACCAGCTGGATCCTTTAAACGTGACACGAGGACATTGAGACAGACATTTTATGCTACATCTCAATATTTGATGTGGTTCGTCTGAGCAAGAAATGAATGTACGCCTCGTGGTGGATCCCGCCATTGCACGAGCACGTGCAATGGCGGGATCACCACGATATTCCATGTTTTACCCAGAGGCATGACAGAGCATCCCAATTCCATAAATGCACACAATATCCACCGCTTCGTATCATTGAGGTAGAAAGCATGATCAATGTTTTCTTACCTACGCTTACAAGCTGCTGCTGGGCAAGCTGCTGTGGTACTTTACCCGAACTTCATCCTAACGGGCGAGAAAGTTCCAATGCAATTGGGCGAATTCTTCATCGTAAACCTGGTACGTCCAAAAGTAGCATATTTCTCTGTTAGCAGCTATTGCCCTGACGAGCAATTCCATTCGCTTGCTTACGTTTTTTCCACCGATTACCTAGGACAGCAGCAATCCTGCAAACTTGGTGAACGTTCTGCCCAAGCTTCCAACAGCGGAGCCCTTAAAGCTCGATGTGAACCGCTCGTCCGACCGATAAAACCCTCCGCGCTATTGCCTAGCAACAACCAAGCCACCGCTGCGCACCACCTGGGTTTGACCTCCCCGAGGTGCGCATGCGCCGAGGTGCAACCCCCCGCCAAGCTACGCTCACTGATGAAGACAGCTCGCGCAGCCGCTAGCCAACTTTGAACGGCGTGGCGCGAGCCAAGTACGAGTGACAAAAGACCTGCTCTTCCAGCGGCGGAGCGACCGCCAGGTAAGCACGCGAGTTTCTCGCGCTGCAGTTTGGACATTCTTGATAGTCCTTGGCAGGCTGTGGTTCTACTCTACTATGTCTACGCCGAGGAAAGACCTAGCATCAGTGAAGAAGGTCACATTAAGCCCATCAGATCGACCAGCTTCATCGTTTCTTAAACTTTACGGTGCTAGTGTAACGTTCTAGATCTCTTTCTCTCACAATATGCTCTCACTGCGGTTCACGCATACGCACTCGGTCACTATTCGTAACTTGCCCCGTTATACAAGGGTTTTCAAATGAAATGGTACGAAACGTCGTAACCATGTAACCATTAAATAGATGCCTATACCGCTATGGGAGAACGTAGCTCGATATCCACGGAAGCGATGAGATGCTCCGTCGTGGATCAGAGCATGCGGGAGCACCCGCATGCGCAGGAGATAACAGAGGCTCTTTAAAGAGCGCTGCCCAATTACCGACAGAGTGCGTGTGAACACAGGATGGCGTTGACAGTGGAAAATTGGATGATTAAGGAGCAGTCAGGCGTTATCAGATTTCCGACATCGGAATTTGTTAAGCCGGCCACCATTCACAGCAAGATGGCGACAGTACACGGGGAAACCTGCGTGACCGAGGATTCCTGGTTAAAATAGAGTTCCTGTTTTCTTGCAGGCAGTAAGAGTGTGGTTCATGACCTTTGACCAGGCGAACACAGTCATCACGGCCGATCTCATCAAGAAGGTTGACAACCTACAGAGAAGTGATGGGCGTATCAAATTGCGAATGTTGGTGGTGAATGAAAAAAAAACGTCTGAAAAAAAAAACCTCGAAAAGACATCTGAAATGGAACCGCTTCAACTTGGACGACGAACGCAAAGTCACTGTGAAGGACTGGGCCTCGTAACGGTCACATGAATTCTAAGAATATGGAATCCTTTGGCTCGTTCATCAATGGAATCATTGTGCTCAGGCGTATGGTGTATACTTTGAATAAAGTCTTCATTCATACCGACAGTGTCGTTTCGTACGTTTTTCATACGAATACCTCTTGTACCTTCGACACATTAACTTACTAGAGGAAGAGACCTGCGTTAGCAAACTCTTGGAGTCCATCTTAACACCTATAGCGCACAGAAGGGACAGAAACACAGAGAACGACGTGGACGCAGCGCTAACTTCCAACAAATGATTTATTTACGAAGCAGTCACGTGAAAATATAGAAAAAAGCAAGCAACGCACGCAGGCGCATAAGTACGAGATTATTAATATTATAAACATCATGACACATGTAAAAGACGTGCAGCCAACGATAACATGTCAGTACAAAGGAATCTGTACAAGACCACCAGATCATGTCGACGCAACCATCCTCCTCAGGTCACCCCTCCTATCACTTTTAAAAAATCAAATTCCTTTCTTGTCAGCTCAATTGACGGCGCACTCACGCACATGTCCCCCAAACTAGAGATCTTCGCTGCCTCGATGATTTCCCGTGTTGTCTGCACTGTGCTCCGCCCCTATGACACTGCACTGTGAATACATAGGGACGCACCCACAGCTTCGGCAATGTATAGCGAGATGGCCCGCACTTTCAGTGCGCACGTTATTTGGGTGCTCACGCAGCCTGTCATTCGCGCACCTTCCCGTTTGTCCGATGTATTTTTTTTCCACACGACAAGTGAGCACGTCGTTCTCTGTGTTTCTGTTCCTTCTGTGCGCTATAGGTGTTAAGATGGAATACCAACATGCCCAGGCTCACGTTCTTGGAGTCCCTGACGCCATCACCACCTGTGTGGCCGTAGCAGACGCTGATTATTTATGCCTGTCATATCACACTGTTCTATGACTCAGCAGTGTGCTGACCTTCAGCCTCTTGGATGTTGCTCTTTTGAGCGGAGTACGATTCTAGAGATGAAAAGTGGCCTCTGCCACAGTAGCTTCGCCATGAGCAGGAGCTCACATTTGCTGTTATGAACCGAATGCTTCTGACCGATGACCGTCCACGTCTACTACAAACAAACCGCCTTACATGCTTACCTTTCACATGGGAAATGCATGCGAACTGGTGTATCATTACTCTGAACAACCGAATTTTTCTGGCTCTTTTACATGCACTTCAAACATTTCAGCTAAAAGTTTTTGTTCCCCTGCATAAAGTAGCTGGAACATGGAGCGCAGAATGTTAAATAATCGTCGATGTATGCGGGTGTCTGCATATCACCAGTTTTAAGTCGACGAACACGACTGACAACACAAGATATCACATACTGTTGAGGCGATATGCGAATTTTTCGTTGGCTACATGGCCAGTCTGGTTTTAATGCAGGGCGTTTAAGTCATTTTCTTTGTGATTTAATATTTCGTATTTACACGTAATGTGAGCAAAAGAGAGAGACTTAGTTGGGCGTGCGAAACAGCTCGACGGACACAGACTGCCACTGGAAATGGTTGGCAGGCTGCGTTCGCAGAGCTTCTGTGGACGCCAAGCTAAATCTGTCTTATAATTGTTTTCTCAAGCAACCTAGAGGCTTTTTGATCTATCATAGCGGTTGTGTGACACTCAACCTGGTTTGTTTTAACAAATTAGTTATTTCAATGCGTGGTTATAATACAACATATAGCACATTTTTCCTGTAAGCATTCATTCGAGTGCTTGAACCAAAATGTGAAATCAACTATTAAAGGTAAACGTGTATGAACAGAACTTATCAAAGAAAAGAAGTATTGTGAGTTTGAACAATATACCGTGAAATATCCCATAGCGCCTAGCATACGTCGACTCACAGCCTGCAGTATGCAGCCAGAAGTAGCCAGAAATACACAATGATTTCAAGCTGTTTTACAACAAAGCCGAAATTTTTCCATAAAAATTTCCCTTCGTTTCGCGGTCCGGCAAGTTGAGCCACGTGGTTACAACGCACGCACGTTGCAGTGTTCTATGGTCAAGCAATTTATATAAATCATTTAGCGTTCATCAACACTGAGGATTGTCCGCCACGGTGGATCAGTGGCTAAGGTGCTCGGTTGCTGACCCGAAGGTCGCGGGTTGGATCCCGGCCGCGGCGGTCGCATTTCAATGGAGGCGAAATGGTAGAGGCCCATGTACTGTGCGATGTCAGTTCACGTTAAAGAACACCAGATGGTCCAAATTTCCGGAGCCCTCCACTACGGCGTCCCATAATCATATCGTGGTTTTGGGACGTAAAACCCCAGATATTATTATGTTATAACACTGAGGTGTTTCAGCGTATCACAGGCGTGTTCACTGTCACCTGCGAGATGGCGCGAAGGACCAAATGAGCCGCGTAGTATTGTTATGTGCTATCTGCCGTCCTTTTCGCAGACAAAGTCACGTTGAGGGAAAAAAGCTTTGCCGCTGCGTAAGTGAGATTGATGTGACTACTTAAAAAACTGGATAATACAGTTTTTTAAATGTACTTGAGGGCAGTTGTTCATACGGGAATGTTGTAGGCAAAGCAAGACACTGCCTACAGGGCAATTCCATGACGAGTCTTGCCGTGCAGATCGGCAGGTGGCTCTGAAAAGTGTGGTTGAGGCTCCGTCATTAGTTTGAATTTCGAACTCGTAATTGAGTTTCCCTCATGCATAGGTGACCTTCAGGCATAGGTGACCTTTAAAGCGGTAGTCGCTGTTTGGGTTGTCTGTTTGGCCTAACTTCACCTGGAGTTACAGGACAGGCGATAAACCAGGGAAACATCTACGGGAATATTATTACAATTGCTCTCTTTCTCGCTGCTGTCACTTACATTCGTTTCTGCAGTACCAGCCTATTGTTATAAGAATACTGGCAGGGATTAGAGGAAGAAGATCGTTACACTCAGAAGCGCATCGGCGTTGTCTGGCTCATACCTATAATCCGCTTTCTGGTTGGGCACCACCTGCCGCTGCCTACTATCTCGACAACTGCCATAACACTGCATACAAGCTGTCCCGACCATTAAGTAGCTAGATTTTGCGTTACTCTTGATTTCGCGTTAATGAGGTTTGATTATTAATCATATTTATACTTCAAAAACGTAAAGTACTCACCGAAATATATAAATATCAATTAGGCATACGTAGGCTGGTTAAACGACATCTATCTGAGCTATTTCAACAGTCTAGTAATTGTGTGCCCCATTTTACTGGTAGATAAAGAAACCGTGATAATGAAAAATAACACGAGAGTAAACTGGAGCTCTAGCAAAAAAATTAGGCAGATCCCAAGTACCATGGGAATCGATGTTATGCGAAGTACGCGGTGGTAACGTAACTGGGTTGTAATTTTTTTCATTGAGCGAAATGTTGCAACATTACGCTAAAGATATGTATCGAAACATATTGAACGCACAGACATATGTTTAACAGTCACATATGTTTCATATAACCAATTGTTTACAGTTGCGTAACAATGCCAACAGAAGCATGGGTATTACCAACACCAGAAGCGGTAAGCTGAGATGTAGCGCTTTTGTTTGCGAGGAGTGTAGCCCTGGTGAGTGCTACGTAAATCAACTACAGTGGATGGCGCCTCAGTACACAATTGACGTTAACTCGACATGACTCCTTCACCATAGGAGGACATCTGTAATGTTTTTAAAATCAAATAGCCAGCACTACAACTACAAGTGACGTTTCACCAACATTATGCCTGCATAGGGTCTTTTTCCAAAGCAGTTCCGAGACCTGGCGTGGCTCTGTGGTAGAATACTTGATTGCCACGCAGATTGCTTGGGTTGGATTCCTGCTGGGACCCTGATATTTATTATTTGCATTCGTCGGGTCAACGCTGCCGACGTCAGGGTTTTCTTTACGCTGTCGCTTTTAAATACTAATGTCTGTCCTCGCCGTTCCTGCGTAGACGTAAATTGTCAAACACCTGTGGCGCATACCCGCATACCGCGGCCCGCGGTGTACGGGTATATGCCACACGTGTCTGCAGGAAAGGGTTTGACGACGTGTATACGAGAGGATTTTCATGTTATTCATCTCATGACTAGCCAGACATATTTGTTAATACCTCTTGCCCTGCCGTACAAATTTTGGTGTAACCCAAGTTAAGGAGGCGATCACGAGAGCACCCAGACGTAGGCGGCTGGATAGATAGATAGATAGATAGATAGATAGATAGATAGATAGATAGATAGATAGATAGATAGATAGATAGATAGATAGATAGATAGATAGATAGATAGATAGATAGATAGATAGATAGATAGATAGATAGATAGATAGATAGATAGATAGATAGATAGATAGATAGATAGATAGATAGATAGATAGATAGATAGATAGATAGATAGATAGATAGATAGATAGAAACGCAAAAGTGCTTGCAGTACGCAAAGAAATGCTTCGCATTTAAAAAAAGATTGCCCTCTCTGCCCGGCCGAACAATCGTGTGACATGATGTTATAAAGTGGGGTCTTTATCAAAATAGCGTTCCAGCCTGATTATATACAAGAAGAGTGGTCGTGGGTTATAGAGAGTGATAGTCGCGTACGATCAAGCGAAAGGAAGCGGTGAAGTAATTGCGGTAGCATTTTGGTGGTCTTCCTGTATTCTTACGAAAGTGCGACCCGCTGTCTCTGGCAGCGGGCAACATGAAAAGCGGTTGTTTGGTGTGAGTTTCTTCCAAGGCCCTCCTTTCTGCTACGGGTGGGACTGTAGTGACGTTTAATTTTACTTATTTAATGACGAATTTTATTAGGAGGTGAAATGAGCTCGCGAACATTACGGTGCGCAACATTTGCAGTTAGATGTCATTTGCACATGCCTACATATGCCTCATTGACATTTTGATAATTAGGTAAGTACTGCTAGGCATAAAAACAGTTAGACATCATTAACGGAACTATAATTAGTCACTACTCCAGTCTACTGGGAGCAATATGGATTCGAATTCCTACCCGTAACGACGCGTCTTTTTTCTTTATCTTGCTGCGCGATAGTTTTGGCGTAGCGAAGACATATGTAAATTATTTGCTTTTCTTCGACATAAAGACTGCATGCTGAGATTCATATTACTGAGGTCGAACAATGTTTTCATTTCTAGGCCTTTGTTTAACATAGGAGTTTACTACTTGATAAATGGACAATTCAGCATATCAGTGAGAAGTACCGGTAACGCTGCATTACACTAAGTAACACTTCATAAAATCATGGACTGTATATTTTCGTATGATTTCCGAAGAGCCAAATGTTCAACTGAGTGCCCGAATCGTAGTCAGCAACCCAATTGTCCTGTAATCACAATATTCGTGCAAAGGCACATACATTGTTCCTGAAGCTGTTTCTTAGGGAATGTTATCTAGTATACCACGTTCTATTGCAACTGTAAAACCCAACTCCAGCAATTTTCCGAAGGTAATACTCCTCAATGAAAATTGCTACGTTTGTTTCTGCATACACTTCCGTCTTGTCTTTAAAACACGAACTGAATGTTTGACATTTTTGTGGCTCTTTTAGTGAGGGGGAGGGGACATATCACCAGTATTAAACCGATTAAGACGATGGACTACTCAAGACATTACATTCTGTTGAGGCGATAAGGGATCCTTCTGCACTTTCATGCTTACTCTAGTTTAAATGCCATCCGCTTGAGCGGTTTTCACTTCTGTCTTAATACTTTCACAGCGGCACGTAATGTGAGCAAATAACTGTTTTCTCAAGCAGCCTAGATGCTCTTTGATCTAATACGAAACGCTGCGTGAAGCACAATCGGCTTTGCTTTAATTATTAAGATATCAATTACCTTAATACCTGTTTCAGTCTACCATACAGCGCCTTTTTTTCTGCAAGCAAGCGTTCCACTGCTCTAACCACAAAGTGAGATAAAAAAATAAGGGTAACACGTGCACTTACAGAACTGATCAAACAAAAAGTGTTTGAATTTGAACACTATATCGCGAAATATATGAGAGCACCAGCATACATCTACTCAGAGCCAGATGTAGACTTACGTGCAGAAACGACGAAACGCACACTTGAGGGCTTATATTCATCGCTAACATTCTGATTTCATGATGCTGGTATATATAGACCTATCTTAGTATTCGTGGTTGTATAGCGTTTTGGCATATTGTTACTCAGAATTGAAAACGTTCTGACGCGGAGTATGAAAGGCCAACATTCGTCCAATGCGCACCTCGATTGTTACATCATCGAGGCATTAAAAAATAAGTGTCATTTTCTGGCATCCATGTGACCTTTGTGCATTTCAGCGGAAGTACAGCTGCATGTTAACCACAAATAACTACAGTACAATAATGTCAGCCGGTTTTGTTACAGACCTTGGTTTCAAAAGAATCTCAGATGCCTAGATCAGAGTACATGTGAAGTGCTTTAAACAATCGCAACGTGTGGTTAGTGTGCAGCATGTGTTAACGCACCTATGCTAAATCCGACAAGGTGTGGAGCTATCTCCGTATAATAAGCTCCGTGGATTGTTTTTTTAATACGAAGCATTCGCTAACGAACCCAAGCACTTTGAGCGTTCCTATCTATCTATCTATCTATCTATCTATCTATCTATCTATCTATCTATCTATCTATCTATCTATCTATCTATCTATCTATCTATCTATCTATCTATCTATCTATCTATCTATCTATCTATCTATCTATCTATCTATCTATCTATCTATCTATCTATCTATCTATCTATCTATCTATCGAAGCATTGCCTACGTGTGTAGAAGAACTCAAGAGGGCACAGATTTACCGTTTTTCTAACGGCACGACTGGACGAACCGAATAATTCGGAGCTGAAGGTGTTTCCTTTAGCCTATATGACGCCTGCAGTTTATGCACGGAGCTTATGCAAGCGCAAACACATACCGATGCTGCAAGAACCAAAGTTTGAGGTGCCGCCGACGGGTAACTCACAGCTTTGAATATATATAATTCCACGAAAAAACAAGCAAGCATGTGGTGGCGCTGCAGTGTAATGGTTATGGTGTTTTTTTTTTCGGTGCGTGTGGTCGTGAGTTCGATTGCTGTGTCGTGCGTACTTGTATACAAATGTCATAAATGTGCGTTAATACGTTGATTTCCAATTTCTGATATGTCCCAGTGATGATTAGTAGGAAGAAATCCCTGTGTAACGCTAGTATAGTGCCTGAAATAATTTTTTTCGGTACCTTTCAAGGGCCGCGCATAAAATGGGGTTTCAAAGCCTTTCGAGAGAAGCATAAAAACTCCTGATGTGCTCCGTTCAAGCCTCCTAAATGAGCTAATTAAAGATACCAAGGTTACCTCCTAAAGACTCTGCTAATTTCCTCTTTTCACTTCGTTTAAAAGGATGTAAATAAAACCTCCTTTCGACGCTCCTTTCGAAGGAGGTCTTGCGTAGTACCTTTAGGGTGCAAGTTAAGAGGTCATCACAAAACTCCCTAAAAGGCTCGAAACCGTTTGCGGTGTAGCTTCAAAAAGAATTAGGGGCGCGAGCACTGGGGACCACACCTCATATGCAAAAGTACATATTCGAATGCGGGGAGCACCACTCCGGTGAAACACAGACGGGCCGACTATGGAGACAACATGAACGGCTGTTTTAGGGTGATGTGACTCCTAGACAACCGTATGCCTCCAAGGCAGCACCGCCCGCCAAACCTGAATGCTGCCGGAGAGAGACGCCGCGCCAGTGCAAGATCATGGACCCTACACTGCGTCTTCCCCTGGTTCTTGTTGGAGCAAGGTTTGGGTTCGGGCTATTTGGTGATTCATTAGTAATACACAGCGCAAGATGAACAAAGGACGGGAAAAGGAACCACATAGACAAACTTTATGTGGTTCTGTGTGGTTCCTTTTCTCGTCCTTTGTTCGTCTTGCGCTGTGTATTATTAATCTTTTTGGAGCACCGAGTAATTGCACTTAATCCTCTAGAATACGTAACTGAATAGATGGGAGCGCGTTAAACTTTCCTAGGGAAGCATGAGGAGTAGAAATGCATAGATGTTGCTTACCGCTGTGCACTAGCCGTTGCAGAACGGGCGTGCGATTGCTGCGCTTCCCTTCGGGACAGAGCCGACGAAAACTTCGGCTTACTCAAGCGCAGCGAGACTCCTGGGAGTCTGAAACGTATGAAAACGAATGACGCGCAGCGATACAGGTCCATCGGGGTACATGTAGTAAGAACAAAGTGCGTCATCTTGGAGTACAAAGATGCATAAGATCGGTACCGTTTGGTCCTGTCGACTGCAGGGCTGGCCATTACCACGAGCCCTGCGGCTATGACAGCCAATCCTGTTTAACGCTACATTTAACCTCGCTTTGCAGCTGCAAATCTCCCGGTCAGAGTACATCCACTACATGGCAGGAAAATTCTTTCATTCACGAACAAAGACATCATTGGCCTAGTTCGAATGGGTCGTTGTGTCGATAACATGTACTTGCAAATTGTTTGGCACAAATCATTGCGTGATCGTTCTGTCCAAAGTGAATACATTAGAAATCAATTGTACCGATGGCTAACTGAACTGAAGAACACTTGTTGGCATGACTAAAAAATTAATAGGGATAATAAAATTGGGCTTCCGACGCGGGTGTGATGGAGAATTGGAAACTAGTTAATTGGCTAATCGGAATATGTAGTCATGAAGTCACAAGAATCCCCTCAGTAGGCGGGCGTTTGGAAAAAGCGTTATCGTCAGCATTCAGTGTACTTTAACATGCAGCATGTGGTATTCTGTAAGCAGACATGTCCCAAGCTGTGTAATTCGGGGGGATTCTAGAAACAGTAAGGAGGACAAATTCCACTTGCAGATGAATACCTTAACACGAAAGAACACAGGTGCCACGAACGCCACCGATAAGCTTCAAGGTCGAAACAAAGCACGTTTCACTTATAAAATAGAAGGCTAGTCCAATAACCCTCTTTTTCAAAATTGTTCTCGGTCAACAAGGTTTCCTTCCAGGCGAAAGGACGCAAGAACCTTCCCCGAAAGTCTGCGGCGCCCGCCCTGAGCAAAGTCGTACGTGTGGTCTAAGCTTAAACTTTTTTTTTTGGCAAGCCCCGCTTCATACACTCCTAACGGACCTTTTCATAGACACTTGCAACACGTTGGTGACACTTAGCATTGTCAATCACGCGTCTCGGTTAGAAAAATTAGTGGTGGTTCGTGTCATTCACCTCAAGCTATGGTGCTCCTCTCAAATTTTCGAAAAGTATTGACATTTAAATAATTCTAATGGCATAGGAGGGAAGGATAAAGAGAAATGATTACGCGGGCCAAAATGCATGATCAGATTGATAGACAGGACACAATGGTGCCCAGCATAAAAATTCCGTTGGTTGAAGATGCGTCTCAAAATTCATAAGGATTCCGCAGACTGCTGCTCACCGAAGCAACACAAGTTAAGGAAATGCGCAAATCACAACACTATGCTACAATGCAAATGAAACATTATGAAATCATACTGAGAGACAAGAGTGCACATTTAGCTGCACGCGCATCGTGTGCCTGTGCGGTTACTGTCAGTGTACGAGACAGCGACTTCCATTCCAATAAAGAAGACGAGGTGAAGGGAATACACTGATTGGCCCTACGCCTGTTTCCAAAAACAAACAATCTTTGGAACTGTTTTTCACTATTTCGGCATGAATGTGATCTTACCTATGCTCTCACTTATCCTCATAAAATAGAGTGTCCGATATGCGTATTAAAAAATAATTCCCAAGCTTTTATTTTGTAGTAGGCGGAAAATCCTGGTTTTTGAATCGTCACCTTGAACTTGTGAAGAGGGTGGCCAAGTATGTTTACATCAGTGGTCTAAAACTCACCTCAGCTGGCAGGCCACAGTCAGAAAATAGTCTCTCGCAAAGACCGGCATAGTGAAGTAGGTGTTTGTGTTATGTGATATAAGTCGATCAATTCAAAAAAGGTCTTTTCCATATCTCACGCTTGTGTCATATCTCAAGGATATTTGGCGTCAGATTTCGAGAAGAGTATGAATAATGATCTCCAGAATGACTGAAATTTCGACGCCCAATGCTCGATATCAGGCACTTCTCTGTAGTCCAAAAACATACTTATCAAGAAAATTTTGAGACGAAGACCGTCACGGTTTCGCAGCGCTACTAACGATATGTCAGTGGCACGCGGACCGCTTGTTTTTCACTCGTGGTTTACATGATTAGTGAGGGGCAGCGGTGGCACGGATTTGAAATTTGATTAGTGATTGCTGAAACGTAGCCTGAATGGGATTTCTGTTCGTCTGGTGTGTTGGGCACGCCAAATAATACACTCATGCAGACGAACAGCGTTCGTAGGGTTGCGGTTGAAGTTCCCCGCTATTATGAATGAGGATGAAGACCAGGTGCTGTTGGATGTTTCTTGTAGTGCCCATCATTCGACAAATGAATTTTTTTTGGAGGGGGGGCGGGGCACACCCTTCATCTGTAGAGGGGGCCGCGCGGGCACCTGTGGTAGGGTAATATTCCAGGCCATTGTATGCTATGGTAAAAAAAATCTCGGGGGGGGGGGGGGGCACGGGCCCGGTGTGCTATTCCCTGGCTACGCCACTACGGTTTGCATCAGGGCTTCCCCCAGGCTGAGTACCCTTTAAATTGTGTGGAGTGAATTTTTTCAAATGTGAGCACATCTCTAAAGTTGGTAGCATTCGCTGAAATGGCTGTCTCATTCGCCTACATCTGGTGGTGTGGATAGAGCATTGATACAAAAGCCAAGAGAAATTGACGTATTATCAGCGCGCGGGTAGTGACGTGCTAACAATCGGTGCCATTTCATGAAAATGTCGTACATTATGTGACGTGAGCCCTACGGGGCTCAGAAGGCGGTGGTGTCAAGCTCGGTAGGAGATGACTCATATCTTCTATGAAGAGTGGAAGCATTCCTCTCTCCAACCTGCACATACAATTGTCCCGGGGAAGGGCGAGCGAACAAAGTCTGCATTGCTCTTGTATATTTGTGCGCTATGTGTCGGAACGATGTAACGCATCGTTGCTCAACACGGTAAAAGGTCTCTCTCTAGCATACATGAACATGCCCGAAGTACCAACAGACCATAATACTATGCATATGAGGTTCAGCCGACGAAAAAAATGACACTCAGAACGTCGAATCTCTGCAAACTGAGCAAGTAAAGTTGAGACGCGTATTAGACCAGCTGCTAAACATTACTGCTCTTCCGAACAGAATCTCTCATTTGTATTCGCCGGCCATGAACCGAGCATTCAAAGTGCTCTCGAAATTGCAAGCCCTTAAAGAGCATGTACTGGCATTAAAAGAGAGCTTGTAGAAAGCGGAAAGCGAAAGTTTCGGCCTCTTATTGTAATCAGCAAGAACGCATAATTCATAGGCATAGTATCACGAAATGCGCACGAAGCGATCCTTCTGGAATTACGGTCGGAAAATCCCTATAGGACAACGCTTCGCCGTACGGAATCTATACATTACAGCAATATGATGGGAGCTCACTATTAACAAAGAAGGCACACGGCATAACAATTCAAGGCAATGAGAATTGTGAATCGGAGAAGCAGAAAAATTTCCCCGTAAATAGCTCGGCACACATGTTCATTTAGGGGTACTTCACTCTTCCGAGAACGAGACACAAGAGCGACGGGTGGTCGTTACAAAAATTCGTTCATTCAATGTCCGATGCATGGGGATGCAGGTACAAACAAAAGGAAGAGCTAATGTTCAATGCAGGCTTGTTTCACGCGGTCGCAAGACATGGTGTCTTTTTTCCGGCAGAGAGAAACAACCTTATTGACGGCGCAATGAGGTCGTTGAACTGGACGGTGGTTCGAAGGGTGGTGGCCCGTAGCTCCCCACGACTATTTCGGCCCAGTTAATCACTTCTGCCTGAATATGGTGGTCATTTGAAGACAGGAGTGACTCCCACGCCTCGAGGGAGGATGCTCGCAGTATTTCTTTGTGAGATGGGTTCCGCTCTTTCCGGCAAACATGCAATTTCAAGGTTTTATTTTAACGCGGGACCACACGAAGAGGGCTGTCACAGGAATGTATGAATGGTGGTTTGAGAGAGTCGTATTATTGAAAGACGTGCGTGGTTGTCTTTTGTCGGCAAACTAAGTAAAGTCTGTTCGCGGGCGTTACGTTGCAGGTAAGGTCAAGTGGCTCTCCCGCAACTGACCGCAACCGGATGCTATGGAAACACCCTACGCACAGAGATCAACAGTACCGTTGATACCGTGACCATCGCGTAGCAAAAAAATTCTCCCACTTTTCCACTACTGCTTCGACCGAAGTGCCTTATGGAGGGCTCACCTCTGGCGGCCTTGAGGGCGGACACACGTGAAAAGGTATCTGGGTATCTCACCCTTTGAAGAGCCGAAGAGACCTCACTTAGTCCAACTGCATGTGGTCAAACGGCTTTCAGGTGGCCGGAACGGCTACACCGCGCAATGTGTGTGCCGGGTCAGTGTGCGCAATCTTCACCTTTGATGGGCGGCCTCCTTATTCCATATGAAAAAGCAAGAATATTGCTCTACAGCAATCTGTCAAGTAGCGTAATCACTGTACACATCGTTGCCTCATAGTACCATAACTGCATTTATGTAATGTGATTGAAGAAAAAAAGCTACTCGGTACGTTCGAGGCTCAGAAATACCATTGTAGATGTTACAATTTTTTCCAGGCAGCAAAAACATCCGCTCAACATACACAATATTGTTGTTGCGTCTTAGCTTGTCCTCTAAGCATATTATTTCAACTGCAGGGTGCAATGATAACTGATCGGCATGACAAATTTTACCGGTGCCTACTACTACTACTACCAGAACTACCAGTACTACTACTACTAATAATAATAATATTATTAATAATATTAGTATTAATAATAATATTTGGAGTTATGCGTTCTAAAACCACGATATGATTATGAGACAAACCATAGTGAAGGACTCCGGCATTTTTGACCATCTGGTGTTCTTCAACGTACACTGGCATACCATAGTATACAGGCCTCCAGCATTGCGCCTCCATCGAAAATGCGACAGCCACGGCCGGGTCGAACCCGCGACCTTCGGGTCGGCGCAGGCGCTTCGTGGTACTTTAACCCATAGTAATCGCGGGTTTCGTTATTTAGGCATTTCTTTTGTATTTCAGACGACATGCCAAATCGCATTAGTGGTTATCATCAAGATCAGTTGGGCATTCGACGTGCTAGGCCTTATACACATTGCCTCGCTTTGTCAACTACACTAGGACCCTGGTGCAACGTTTACAGATGTGACGACCCAAACCAATTTGTATATGATTACATCATAGTTTGTGAAAGTAACATAGTTTGTGAATGTAACCTGAGACATCTATTTCCTTCTTTCGGTTTCAAAATGTTCAATACTATTTTAGAACGACAGGGATTTCGTTATTTCGTGCATCCAGTCTAGAGCACTGCACGGACTCGGGCCTGGCCGGGTAAAATAATTTCTACGGCGGGCCCGCGCCGTCCGCAATCCGTGCTGCGCCGTCGTCCAGAGTCGTAAAGCAGGTGCGCCATCTGTGCGTCGCCGCGCAAAAAACAACCGCATTGATAAACTCCGTTACAGCACAATGCCGCCAGGGGTCGCTGATATAGGCGCGCGCCTAGGGTGCCTCGTTGTGTTTCTTCGGAACAGGGTGGAGACACTGCTTTTGTGGACGCCATATTGGTTCAAACGTTCGCGTTCACTGGCATTGCCTGGCATGGAGAGAGGGATCGCTTTCAACGAAATGCGTGGTAATTAGGCTCAGCTAATCGCTTTTGGCGGTAGGGCTTGCACATATGATGTTGGTAACTAATAGATTAGGCACTAATTATTACGCACGAAGCATTTGATGGCGAAATAAAGACATTTAGAGCGTATCTATCGGTCTGTCTCTCTCAGTGGCTGCGTAGGTCCTCGCGCTCTCGCGGCCTATTGACTAAGTTGACGAGTACCAAAATTGACCTGGCATAACAAGAGCATGGAAAAACATAAACAATTGCTCATTACATTAAAATCATGACACGCCTTTAATGTATGCCATGACATACGTGACATGGTCAAGGAGCTACAGCGAATAGACTTAATGTGAATAGACTAATGCGAATAGATTTAATGTTGCCATACACGGTCATAAACCTAGCTGGTCAAGCTCAACTTACTCAGAATTGCCTTGATCAGGATTAGTTTAATTAGGATAGCTTTATCCGGCTTAATCTCTACTGTCTTATCGAGGCCATGCTCAGTCATCCGAATGTCTAGGCAATTTCAACTTACTGATAAAAGACTTGCTCAAGATTAGCTTAATTCAGATTAGCTTAATCTGGCTTAATCCTGATGGGCTTAATGTGACGATGCTCCGGCATCCAACATGCTAGAAAATCTCAACTCACTCCATATTCACTTGCTCGTGATTAGCTGAATGTGGATTAGCTTAATGCTGTTTTATCCACATTGCCTTATTGTGGCCATACTCCGTCATCTAATTGGCTACGCAATCTCAACTTACTCAAAATCGATTTCTTTGGCATTAGCTTGATACGGATTAGTTTAACCCATTTTAATCCGTGCTGGCCTAACGTGGCCATGCTCAGGCATATCCAACAGGCAAGATAATCTCACTCCAAATTCGCTTGCTTGTGATTAGCTTAACGCGGATTAGCTTAATCCGGCTTAATCCACACTGGTTAGTGGCCATACCCTATCATCCAACTGACTAGACAAACTGAATTTACTCAAAATGGCTGGTCCAGGATTATATTGGTCCGGATTAGCTTAATCTGACTTAATCCGGATTAGCTTAATCTGGCTTAATTTCTATTGTTTTATTGAGGCCATGCTCAGTCATCCGAATGTCTAGGCAATTTCAACTTACTGATAAGAGACTTGCTCAAGATTAGCTTAATTCGGATTAGCTTAATCTGGCTTAATCCGGATGGGGTTAACGTGACCATGCTCCGGCATCCAACAGGCTAGACAATCTCAACTCACTCCAAATTCACTTGCTCGTGATGATCTGAATGTGGATTAGCTTAATCCGGCTTAATCCACATTGCCTTATTGTGGCCATACTCTGTCATCTAACTGGCTAATCAGTCTCAACTTACTCAAAATTAGATGGTTCAAGATTCGGATTAACTTAATGCCGCTTCATCAAATTTAATCAGATTGGCTTAATGGGACCATACGCCCAAACGGCCAGTCATTCTCAGTTCACTCAACATTGACTTGTTCAGGATTAGCTTAATCCGGATTTATTTAGTCATGCTTAATCCGAGAGAACATAGCCTAGTCGGGTCTAATCTAACTCATGGCTATGCCACTGATCTTGGACCGAATTAGCGTGATCATACATAATCTCCACTAATCTTGCCTAATCCCACTTGGTAGGTATCTATCATTATAGATTGGTATCGACTAGCGTTAAATTGGCTTGACCAAACTCAATTAGGCTGCGATAAACTGGCTTAACTAGGCTTTTTTCTACGTATACCCTGGTTTAATCCGGCGGCTTAATTGGTATGAATGAGTATCAATCGGTATTGATTTGTATCGATTATTATTGATTGTTTTGACTATGCTTATTTAGCATGAGCTATGATTAACTTGCCTTGACCAAGCTTATGTAAGCTTATCGGCAAGGTAGCCGAAGCATCTATTCACTCCGCACGGCTTAACGCAAAGCTTAACATCCTGTTTTTAAATGCAGTTTCACGCGGTGATTATGCGATGCAGCTATAGCGATGCAAGCAAGGATTTCTTTAACAGCAGTTTTAGTTACAGCGCGAAAACGACGAAGACGGAAGACAGAAGGGACACAAACGAGCGCTGTCTTCGTCGTTTTCGTGCTGTAACCAAAAATGCATCCGTACCAACTAGCTCAACTTTCAATTAACAGCATGCTCACTGACAGCGATTAAAAAATGAACGGCCCCATGCTGGACAAGTCAGCAACTAACCTCGCATATCTTGGTGCTGTCGGTCGGATGCCAGCGGTCGCGTTTCACTTGTGCTTCCCATTTTTTCTTCGCTCGCTGTTGCAAGGGAAGCGAAACATCCGCTGGCCTTTCGCGTGTGAACCAGTACACAGTGGCACAAAGCAGCTTGTCATAGCGGCAAAAGAACGGATCTCGATCAACACGTCAAGAACAACGTGTTTACAGCACCGTTCCCGCGCTAGCCTCTGCGCGCCGCCGGAGACTTTCGAACCAATATGGTTGCCAGGCGGCGCGGGGTCTTTCAAAAGGTGTCTCCACCCTGGAAGCGGAGGCGCGCGCACATCGAGGCACCCTACGCGCGCCCACCGCAGTCGTGCTGCCGCCACGGAAGAAAACGAACGTAAGGCGCTCCATGCAGCGGCTCAACGGCAACGATGTCATGTGCGGCTACGACAAGGACAAATCCTTCGTCCTAACGGGAGCCTTCAACGTCGAAAAAATCCACGAAGACTGGTTAGTGCAACACATGCTCGACACGTACTCGCTACGCTGCATGTCCGACAAGCAACCGACCACCATCAAGGGACCGTGCGTAGACCTAGTCTTTGTTTACCTTGAATTGGACGTGATAGAAAGACCACTGGCGTTTCCCTTCTGTGAACACAAAGACGTCTTGTTCAAAGTAAACGAAATCCGCAACTACACGTCTACCAATAAAACGTTTTTATAAATTAACATTTTCATAAACATTCTTTATACCGTTTCTCATTTCGACTATGGAGCTTCGCTCCATCATCAGCATTGACTTCGTGGATATGCAGTATTTTTTTTTTTTTATGTGGGGAAGCTATTTGGAGAATTTTTGTAAGGGGCAAGCATAGGTCGGCAAAACATGTGGAGCTCACTCAGACACACTCACGAAATATATTTTGCCCTTGGGACTCACTCAGACTCAGATTCACCAAACTTTTTCCTCAACCGGACTCACACGGACTGAGATTCACTAAAATGTTTCCCAGCCGGACTCACACGGGCTCAGACTCGCGCCTCTATCTGAGTCTGAGTGAGCCGACTCATGAGTCCGTTAGCGTACTATTGGCTTCTTTGAACATGGTCTCAATGCTGTTTAACACCAATATCTCGCGTAATCTATGCTCTACTTTGCGCCTTTTGATCTCGTACATTCATATATGAGATATCAGTGGTTGGAATCATATAAGCACCGTTTTGTTGAAAGAGATGACTCACATAAAATATTTTTATCGAAAATTCCCGCGAAAGAGTGTTCAGGGGGTGAGAGGGAGGTCATGGCTCCTTCCCTTCTCGGTAACTGACGCCTTTGATCAATAAATATTGAGCTGGCGTATGAACGCAGTGCTTTGAAGTATGCGTGAGTCGGCCTGAGTATAAACGTGAGCCTACGTAAGGCTGATAGTAATGCTAAAGTTGAATAAGTAGAACCATAGATCGGCAAAAAAGTGTAGAGCTCAGTCGGACTCACTCGGGAAATACATTTTGGGCTTCGGGCTCACACAGTCTAAGACTCACCGATATTTTCCTTAACCAGACTCACTCGAACTCAGACTCACAAAAAATTTTTTTTCTACCGGACTCACTCAGATTTATACTCACCAAAACATTACTCACCCGGACTCACTCAGACTCAAGGCGTATCGGCTGGGTATTTTCGAGCGTTTAGAGCGCTCTGAAAAGTTGTCACGCGTTCGGTTGCTAGAATTCAAGCTCTTGGACTACCTTCGGTTGGCTTTTTCGGAGCGTCAAACTCCGACTCGGAGCGCTCCCGACCGCTCTGACTTCGAAGTCAGATCGTGGCGCGAAGTGGCCGTGAGTATGGATCACGTGACACAAGCCGTTGCCGGTAAGTGACAGTGCGAGCACGCATTTAGGAAGGGGACATCGCCTGACGCGTAGTACTCCGTGGACGGGTGTTGTTCGCGGCGTTTTTGAGCGTCTGTGTGGTGAGTTCACATCTACGAAGCCATAAATGCACCATGTCAAGAAGGATGTGGCTAGTGAAGGCGGAAAAAACGTCAATGCTGCTATTACAGCAGCTCGCAGACGATATTATTCTGTCAAGATTACGCGCAGAACGCAGTCAACATTTCGAGAGCTTTCGCAAGCGCCAGCGATGACGCTACAACCTTGGATGCAACACGTATCAATACCGATGTGCCTACCGCAAATCAGATTATCGAGACGAACGCTGTGTTCGCCGCTATCAGTGTACACTGTCAATTTTTATGAAAGGGAACACGCGAACGCGTGGCCCGCGCGCTCCGGCGGCTGCTTTCAGCGCCTTCATGCGTGAGCGGGAGCAACCACAGCCTCTTTTCGCGTCATCTAGTGCCGAGCAAAACAACCAGCCATGGGTGATATGCAGCCGGCTGCAAGATTGCAACCCCTCCCCCTTGAAGGCGAATACGCAAAAGGCCGGGCCCGCGGCGTGTCGTCTGCTGCTTGTAAACTATGCTTGGCACGCGAGCGCACTCGAAACGGGGAAGCTCTGCCGCTTGGCTTTCACGCGTTACGCTTCGGCTGATTCATTGATTTAGGCAACAGCGGTGCAGCCAGATGAACTTTTCGTGGTGGGTTGCCGTTTTGAAATCCCTTATCGAACAGGAAAAAAGTAGCACATTGCGACACTTGTCAATGCTCAGGGGCGTTTCAGATCTGAGCATAGTATAAAACGTTTGGGCACTTTTGAAAAGCGCGCTGGCGGTCCCGTCCTTACAGGGACTCTCGGCGAACGACCTTTGGGTTGTCATCAAGGAGGAGGGGGAGATGCTGAGAAGTGACACGTCCCTAACGGCCGCTCTGTGTGAATTCCTATTAACTGGAGTGGCAGCTGTCATGTCCACAAGTGGTTACGGCACTAAGTATTGACAAGTATTGCAATGTGGTACTTTTTTTGTCAGTTGATGTCAAAAGTAAAACGACAATTGACGTATTTCTTTCAGTTTCGCTAAAGTAATTGAAAATATTTCTTTTCACGTTTCATGCTCACATCTTTTACGTTACTTATAAATATCGATGAAAATCGCCGAACCACCACGAGACCTTTTCTCCTGTTTGCTACACAGCACCATCTCGCGCTCTCATCAAGACCCCAGCGGCACTGTGCATGACCTTAAAGCATAAAGCACTGACATACTAGTACTTTTTTGTATTGGCAGGCGACACGTTGTCGGCAAAGTGGGATTCTATCTAAAATGTTCTCCACGACATTCGGTGAGGGGATTTCAAG